>VXAL01018729.1:0-43915 GCA_013399475.1 Chauna torquata
CCCCCCCCTCCCCGCCCCGTTCAACACAAGGTATCTTACTATATGGTAATTTTCTGAAACAGCTAGCTTTTTCCTGCCTTTTGTCACATTCTGTCAGAAAGACAAAGTAATACAGACTAGTGTGGAAGTAATGGCAGAAACATTTATGGAAGACAACCTCTGTGGCCAAAGACCCATTGGTGCAGTGCTCTGTTTCCCACTGTAGCAAATTTAAGTTTTAACAATGTCGCATATCAATCTATTAAAGTGTCAGACTCCTCACCCAAAGTGTTCATGAGGTCACCTGCAATTTATGGCCAATTTATGTCAGGTTTTTTTCTTGCACAGAGGGCTGTTTATGATCTCTCAGTACAACATTCTCAGTACAGTTAATAATTCTCTGCAATGTTATTTTGCTAATGGTTTCTTGGAAGACAGGTCAGGTGTCAAAAGAAGATATGGGTTTTCTCTCCTAGGATGCAGAATCAAAGGGAAAAAAACTGTTTGAAAAATAAAGGTATTGTTTCATCAGTGCAACAAGGAAAACCGAGAGATTGATTGGAAAACCTTTGAGGAAATAAATTCCAGGAAACAAGTCCTATTGGCTTTAATACTGATCTTTTGCAGGGTTCCATCTGAGGATGTCTGTCCTCTGTATTGTGAACTGAAGTCATAACTGAAGTCATTATCAGATAGTGGTCATGATGTAAAACTTTGCCCTTGCCAGTCAAATCTTTGCAAGACAGGAGTCTAAAAGTTCAGTTCCTGAAAAGACACATTTGAAAATGCAGTTAAAGCATGAGCAGAGTCATTGCACGCAGTTCTGCCTGGGGTGTTTGGAGTGTGCAAGTGTGTAATCTTGAAGATGCAGAGGAATAATTGAATAAGTTGTTACTTGCATTTCTGAGAAGTTGGCCCAATAAGAGATACCGAGGTCTCCTACCAGTATTATTGTCATCAAAGCTTTACACCTGCCTCCAGCTGTGTTTAGGGAAATGCATTGCAAGGTATTGGCTGGAAATAAACTCTAGTCACGTTCCTTTACTGATTGTTTTCCTTGTGTCTGAGTTTGTTTTGAGTTCCTGCAGGTAAGGATGAATATAGTACAGTGTTTGGTATATTCAGAGTATAGCACTTCACTGTTTTCATAAAGGATATCTATCAGGAAAGAGATGTTCTCGTTGTGTCTACTTGCGTCTCCTTATGAGAGTCACTTGGGAAGGAGGAATAACAAGCTTCTGAAGTCAGTGAGGTGGTTAGGTGTCTTTGCTGGAAGGCATGCGCCAGTCTTTCTCTGTCTGGCTGTTGTGACTGCTGTACTGCACAAGAAAGCCACTTTGGTGTTGGTTCACCAAATTGTTTTCATCTGTGCACGGTAGACATCCATTGTATAAACAAATTGGCTGAACCATAAAGTGGCATTAAACCCACCAAGGCTTTATGGTCAGTGCACAGCTATGCAACTTGATCTTAATGCTGAATTCATCAGAAAAGCTACCCATGAACCTATGTTTCCAGCAGATGTTTCTGTTTTTTAAGCAGAGACGTTATAATCTTTTATTTGTCTTTCATTTCTTTCCATGAAAGCACAGTAGGGACAGTGTTTATCCCTGGTGATCAGATCTGCCAGGTTGCAGTCCTCCGTTAGACATAATAATTTTGCTGAACATACAGATCCTTTCTGAAGCTGGTTTTAGAAGGGGAATAGGGGAACAGTCTCAAAAGAATGAGTTTCCCAGGCTCACAAATTCCTAATGAATTTAAAATTGTGGACTTTGATACAAAGTATCATCTTTAAGAAAGCATTGAATGTGATTTGATTTAATTCTACGGGGAATAAGTTGGCAGATGTTCAGAAACTTTTGGTCTTCTGCAACTGTAAACAGTTCTAGCTTTATTGTCTTCAGGGAGATAATGACAATTTATTTCTGCTGAAATTTTTTTCCAGTTCTCTTCATACTAGTTAACTACACAAATTTGTTGGAGATGTTCATGATTTACAGCAGTGTTAATGTGATCGGAGCAGGTCTATTGCCTCTGCAAGAAAGTAAATACAAAGCTATTAAATGAACTCATAGCCTGTAGACAATACTACTATCCAAGTCTTTAGCTGATAATAAGGGACTCTCTGACCTGACAGTCACTTAGCTTTAGCTGTGTAAATCCAGTGTAGTTGGAGCCCATAGAACTGAAAATGCAAGATCAAATTTAACAAAATAGACTGAACATCTTTAACTGCCATTAATACACTTATATCCAAGTCTGGATTTTGAGTGCTCTCTGAGAGGTGCTGGAAAGCTTATCAGGATTTAATCAATTGATTTAAATGATAGGATGAGGCTTCAGATCTGCTGAATCTGGTTGATTTGCGGGTATGGATTAGAAAAATCTAGTTCATGGATTAGAAAAATCTAGTTCTTTTGATTAAGAAAGATGCAGAGAGCTAAAGACTTGGACAGTATAAATTTGCTTTTACTTCAGGTACAACCTGCTCACAGCACTTTTCATGTCTTGGTTATTCTGCATATAGTTAATTGAATTATGTCTTTTTGCCAAGATAAATTAGCTTTGGCTAATGTGAGATGATTATGAACATGTAGTAATAACATGGAAAAAAATGGATGGTATTGAGAGACCTTTGAAAAAATACGCAACAATCTCAGTAGGTCAATAGGTCAAAAACCATGCAGCTGCTGTAAACTCAGAGCTTTTACATTCACAGCCCAGCAGAGGTCTGAGAGCTGTGTGAAACTGTAAGACAGCAAGAATGGGGGGAGGCGAAGACACATGTTTAATTTTATGTTTTAGTAAGAACAGTAGCAGTAGCTAGTCTCTACCAGCTAATTCAAATTAAAGGATAGGTTGAAGGTCTGACATAAAACCCCAATTCTGCTACTCCAGTTGTGACACTTGTTTGCAGGATGACCTTATACAGCTTATGCAACGTAGTATATTCCTTCCCTCTTCCGTTTCACTGACTGCAATACCTCCCTTTTAAAGTATGTTGAGAACTTCTGATGAAAATCAATGGTTTAATAACTGTGCGCTACAGTATAATTTATTAATAACCAGCATTTTGTTAAGCATTCCCTTAAATCTGTCTGTACATCTGAGAGCAAATGTTAGTTGCCAGTTACTTCTTCCTGGTCCACGGTTTGAGCTTTATGGGATGCTGTCTAATGTAATTAAAGCTTCTTGTCACTCCTAGCTTGCAGAAAATGATTCAAGAGAGGTCAGTTTCTATGCAGGCATCTCAAGATTGTAAGTCAGTTTTCACTAGTATTTAGCCCCCACCAGACACTGGTAAGAACAGCTAATCTGTCATCAGGCCAGTAGATCTTCAGCTAGACCTTTTTACAAAGTTTGCATGTCTGTTATTCTTGATCCTCCTTTGTTTGAAATTTTCTCTTCCTCCAGATAAGGCAAGTTTGGATTCTCCTTCAGGTCCGAGTATTCTTTTCTTCTGACCCAAGCAGCAAAGTTCTGGACTTTGCTCAGACTGAGAAATGCTTTCACTGTGATATGGAAAGAAGAGAAGCTTCGCTTCAGTTTTACAGTCTCTTCTCTTTTTTTGCTGCATTTTATTTTCTTCCACGCTTTCAGTATTTACATTCATCTGCTGTCTCGTTCAGATTTTATCTTTCTGCTTACCCCAAATCATACCTGGAAAGCCACTGCCACCCATGATGTTTGCCTGGTGGTGGGTCAAGAGTGGTGTGAAGCTGAGTTCTTTGGCAGGCTTCCTCCTCTGCTTTTGGCCATGTGCAGTGCTGTGACAATTTGGCCTGGGTGGAACAGTTCAGCTCTCAGCAGATGGAAAGTGATTTAGTTGCCCTGACTGACATAGAGCTACACTGACTTACACCAACTGAAAGCCTGCATTCACAACGCTTCCCTGCCACACTTTTACGCTAGCTCACCAGCTGAGGGTCTAGCCAGCTGATTTGCATAAATGTGTAGTCACTTCTATTAAGATAAATTTGATGATAATGTTATATCCTGTCAGTGAGCACTGCTCTGTATGCAAACATTTAAAGTCATACAGTAGACTTCAAAGGATATACTGTGTAATCAGGCAAGCTGCGTGTGAACTGAAGGTAGGATCAATCTTCACTGCCCCAGAAAGCAAAATAAGTAAGTGTATTGTGCTTACATTTGTCTGACCTCTGCCATTCCTGTTTGCAGTGTCTCTTTTAAACCAAATACTGAAAGAAGTATATTCAGTCGGTTGGAGAGATTTTTCAGAGTGCGTGAGAATGTACATAAAATAATAGGCTGAATCTAGTCCTGCCAAGTTGTTCCAACTGTTTATACCGTATCATATAAATTTAGCTCGTAAATGTAAGCATGGTTTCTTTCCCCTCAAAAGTAAATCCTGGGTCCAGTAACAGGAAGAAGAACTCATGGACTTCTATGGACAAATGCCTAATTGTCTTGATCTGGTTTCTTTAATACTGTCTTCCTTCATACTGGTGGTGTGTCAGTTCCATAAGTTCCAAAGTCTTTGCTTCATGTCTCTAGATACTGTAGTAATGTAAGGCCTCTCACTTTCTGACTTTGTAGGCCCTTTAACACTTTATTGTGAAAGCCTTCTGAAAGACTATATAAACTCTTACATCTAGCTCTCTGTTACCCAGTATCTTATAAATTAATTCAAAGAATAGGGTAGATCAGTGAGACATCTTTTTTTGTAAATAGGTTAGACTCTGTGGTGCTGTAGTCCTTGTATTCAAGTTGTTTACGAGTTACAAGGTTTAATGGTTAGTAAAACACCTGTAGATATGGATAGGTGAAAATGACCTTTGAATTAAGAGTTACACAGCCTTTATCAAACTTCTCTCTTTCTTTTCTGTGTATCTTTCCTTTTTGGGTGATGCCCCCTGCCCACTTTCCATCTAAAGACTTGGGTAAAGGGCGTCTGAAGAAAGAAAAGTAAATACTTTAGAAAGACAGAATCTTTATCTGGACCCATTACTATGCTATGTCATCTAGAAATAGGCAAATCTAGAACACTTAAGACCAGGTGTTGACTTGGAGTGCAAGAGCAACTGTGAGATCATTCTTCAGCATGAGCTGAACTCAGAGCAAATCATGATGGCAGAAAGCATCGCTTCTGAAAATTTGATGCTGTTTAGAATGTAGAGCCTCTCCCTCCTCACTAAATATCAATAAAAGAATTATATCTCCTGGGCTAAATAGTGTGCTGTTGCACCAAATTTGAAAAAAGCCAAAAATGATATTGCTGTATCTGATTACAACTCTTTTACTTCCTTCCCTAGATCCCATTGTAAATTTTAAAGCATCAGGCTGTGAACATGAAAGGTTGATATCTGAGTGTAGCAATATGCCCCCCTAGCATGTGTTTGACATATGTGGTGACATGTCCCATGTATTAGAGATGGCAGATAAGCATGATGTTCTAGCACAAGCAGTGTTATTAGTTTGTGATGTTGTGACATTAGAAGCCAGGATGCAGTGGGCTTTTTCCTCTCTCCAAGGTGATCATTCCACAGAATTATATTCGCTATTCGTAATTGCTGTGTATAATGCTGTTTAACCTAGTACTGCACTGGCCTTTATCAGAACGCTTAGTATCAATAATCTATTGCTGTGTCCAGCTGCTTGTGACAGCTTAAAAGTGAACTTGCCAGTCTCTTTAGGTGCAAAGGTTATCATTTACAGCAGGTTTCTAATGTATCTACTTCATAAAATCCTAACTTGGGTTCTAAATGAAGTTTCTAAATGCTGCAGCTATATTACTCAGCATTTGTTATACCATGTCTAGACTACTGCATCCTGTTTTGGACCCCTCCATACAGGAAGGACTTTGATTAACTGGAGTGAGTTTAGCAGAAGGCCACCAGAAAGGTTGAGGAGACTGGAGCATATCTGCTGTGAGAAGAAGCTGGGGGAATGGGGCTTGTTCAGCCTGGGGAAGAGACAGCTTCAGGAGGACCTAACAGCAGCCTTTCAGTGTTCATGAGGAAGTTTTCGAGAAGATGAAGCCAGGTTCTTCACAGTGGCGCATAGTGGAAGCATGAGAGACAATGGGATGGCTTGAAACATAAGTCTCCACAAGAGAGCTTCAGACTAGGTATAAGAAAAACTTCTACCTCATGGAGGAAAAGTGAAGCAGTGGGACAAGTTGCCCACAGAGCCTGTAGAGCCTTCACCCCTGGAGGTTTTCAAGCTCCAACTGGATAGAGCCTTTGGGCAAACTGGTCTGTCTTTGTAGCTGACCTGGCTTTGAGCAGGAGGTTGAACTAGAGACCTACCAAGATGCTTTCCAACTTGACTTATCCTATGCTCCTATGCATTTTGTGTAATAATTAGTAATTGTCCTGAGAAAAATACTCCCGACAAGAAGACTTCTAAGAAAGTCAAAGAACTTATAACCAAGTGATGCTGCTGTTTAATTTTCTAAGGATCAAGCAAAATGCTGGATAAGTTTTTGAACAAATCTTAGTGACTTTAATACCTTTCCAATATCTGGTTGAAAACTATCTTGGTAGGAGAAACAGACCAAGTCAAAGCATATTTATCTCACCACTTGGTAAAAAGGGTATTGTCTTATTAACATATCCAATTCTTTCTGCTAGTATAGGTCACCTACAGTCCAGCAGCCCAAGATACAAATTCAACTTCATAGCAGATGTGGTGGAAAAGATTGCACCTGCAGTTGTGCACATTGAACTTTTTCTCAGGTAACGCTTTTAATTCTTTGAGTTGTAATTGCATTGTTTAATGAAGATCTACAAAGATTTTCCTCTTCCTCTCCTTCCAGCCAACTAGACCAGTGTACTAACTTTCCTTTCAAGTTCTTGACATTCACAAAATACTCTGAAACATTACAGCAGACTCATTTATTCAGAGAAGGAAGATCTAAAGATTGTGAAATTGAGGTACCAGATAAATAGTACAATTACCAATTTTTGTGTTCTGTTCCTGTTTAGTAGATCTATTGTATTGGTTTTAAAGTCTTCACAGTACTTTACTTATAAAGTAAGTCTATCTCGTCTTTGGATGTCTATTCAGCCTTAACTATGATGTGTTGCTTATTGGATTATGTTGATTATCTCAGAATTTTAAAAAAACAAGTCCAAAAGTAAGCTGGAAAAACAGCACCTTGTTAGTTATTCCACTTTTAGTGCGACATGTCAGCTGATTTTATTTTGTCAGGGAGAACATTAAAATGTAGCTTGGTGACCGACTGTAACCTATCGAAACACACAGATGATTTCTGATAGGAAAAAATGTACTAAATTTGCTGACCTAGACATAACGATATTCAGTGTAACCGAAGCTGAGGAGTTAGGTTTAATGTTGAGTACTCAAACCAACCTGCTGTCAGGAAAAATTACTGCAAATACGGATATTCCATTACCTGATTATCTTTCTACCCAGGATGCTCTAATTTTGCATAAACTTAAGAATTTCTTAGAGAATTTTTATAGGCTTTTTATTACACAAAATCGAGATAATCAGGTTTTCTAAGATGTTGCTTTATGCACGCAGTGATTGGTCTTTTGAGAGAAAGTTACAGCTGAATATGTTTAAGATCTTTGCATTCTATATGTAGTTAAGATTGTTTGTTCTTTCCCTATAAGTAAATGTTTGTCCAGCAGCCTGCTGGGTGCTAATTGTAATGCTGCCTTCTGCCTGGGATTGACTCCAATTCTTTACTGCTGAATAGCCCAGAACTTTCAAACAATTTCCTAATAAGGACCACATCTTGGAAGAAGGAAAAATTTGTGGACCTTTTCTCATCTTCTGCAGCACTTTCTGTTCCCCTAACAAATTTAGGGTCATTATAGCAATTTTTCAGAGAAAAGTCATAGTACTCTAAACAGTTTATAAAGTCTTAACCGTCTATATTGCAGCAAATGTCATTCCCCACCAAATCTTACCCATTGTCAGTGTTTTTTTGTTTCTTTTGTCTTTCGCGTTCCCAGTCCTTTCAGTCTCCAGACATGTTTTTTCCTGTCTGTCTACACTTGTGCTTCTTGATTCCCTGAGACGTCACCTCTTCCTTTGCTCCTCTGTCCAGCTGCAAGGTTCTTTTTCATCCCTGGTCAGCTTTTTCCCAGTAGAGGATCAGTCCATTTGTCAGCCTTACTATTTTCTGTCATTATTTTCTTCCCATATGGAAGCAACAACTGGTGCAGGTGGGCTCTTCCTCCTTCCATTTTTGTCACCTAGCCTCTTTGCAAGGAAACTTATAGAGATAGAATTGGAAACCAAAGGAAAAGGACCATGCCAGCTGTCCAAAAAAACTCAGTTCCTATCTCCCTGGCTGACTAAAGTTAGTCTGCAAGAGATGCTTTCTCTATCAATTCTTTTTTTTTTTTTTTTGTAGGGGTTGTAACATTGGTAATCAAATGCTTTGTTATTGGCTGCAAGGTGGTAAATGATTTCTGATATAATGTTATCTGAGTTATGCTTCTCTTACGAGTTACAATTACTTGCTTCTTGTATAGGCACCCTCTCTTTGGTCGAAATGTCCCACTTTCTAGTGGATCTGGGTTTATTATGTCTGATTCTGGTTTAATTGTGACCAATGCCCACGTGGTGTCAAGTACCAATGCTATATCAGGGAGACAACAATTGAAAGTGCAGCTGCAGAACGGAGATACCTATGAAGCAACCATCAGAGACATTGACAAGAAATCTGACATTGCAACAATAAAGATTCACCCGAAGGTGAGTAGCATAAAGAGCTGAATGAATTAATTTGGTAACCTTATCTCAGTTTCATTTAGTACAGACTTATTGGCTGGAGTATATGCTTAGGAATTCCTTGGTAATATATCTGGAGATAACAATATACTGAACAAACTGTTTCTATAGACTTGGAAATTTTTTCATGTCTTAGAATTAAATTACTTTTGTCTTCTGTACTAGGAACTGCTAAAAAAAGAAAAGAAAAATGCAGCTCAGCTAAT
This sequence comes from Chauna torquata, assembly GCA_013399475.1. Taxonomy (NCBI): domain Eukaryota; kingdom Metazoa; phylum Chordata; class Aves; order Anseriformes; family Anhimidae; genus Chauna; species Chauna torquata. Next base: position 8,922 of record VXAL01018729.1, read on the forward strand.
ATGTGGCCACATTCTGCTATCTTTACCTGAAGACACAAGCCATTTTGGTTAATCGTTCTAGCTTAGTGCCAGTACATGTACTGGCAGATAATGCAGGATGAGTGGTAGGTTAGTCAATAGCTGGTTTGTACACTATTTCTAGGAGGAGGAGGGAACAATCTGCTGGAAAATGGGGAAATCTGGTTCACAATCTTGCTAGCATTTTTCTATGAAATTGGAAGGTACTGCTGGTAACAGTTTGGTTCTGAAGACAGTTTAAGGCAGTAATGCCCTGCAGTATACTAATGTTAACTGGCATAAGTTTTGGGCATATGCTAGTGAGTTGCATTAATGGAATGGAAAGCGTGTGTTCCTAACCTCCTGCTAGTTTTTTTAATCTTTCTAGGCAGGTTATTTTCAATAAAAACTAATGATTGTTTCTTTCTTTCTGTATTTTATTTAAGAAAAAATTACCAGTATTGTTACTGGGGCACTCTGCTGATCTGAGACCCGGAGAATTTGTGGTGGCAATTGGAAGCCCATTTGCCTTACAGAACACTGTGACAACAGGTATTGTCAGCACTGCTCAGCGAGATGGCAAAGAACTTGGCTTGCGGGACTCAGATATGGATTACATTCAGACAGATGCTATTATCAATGTAAGTACTAGGTATGCAAGAAGCTGAGCTTCACAGTCCTGGGACCTTGAAATCTCCATCTATTCAACAGAGAGGTGAATCTGCCAAATAGAAGCTGCGTTGTTTGAAATCAGTGATAGGCCCTTATTTTTATAAAAGACTATGCAGTGTCTGTTAGTTGCATTTAGGCATTAATGTTGTGAAAGGGATGTTAAATAAAATGGACCTCTCCTAGCTTGTCTATGAAGATGTTATATATGACAGACCCTTCTCATTCTGTAGATCTCGTGCAGTAAGATGTGATTATATAGACCCACAGTATATCAACACATTTCTCTCTATGCTTGTTCAGCTGGTTTGGCCCAGCAAGCTGTAGAATAGAGCCAAAGTTTCTTTCATCTCCATCCATTAGAACCAGATGGAGCAGTCAAGTTGATAGAATCAGCTTGAATTTAATGTCAGGACACCCAGGTAAGAACTTAAGGAGAGAGCCTTTTCTTTTTTTTTGTATCTTTAAGGAGACCTTTGGTGGTGGTGGTGGTTTTGTTTTCCCTTTGTGCATCACATACTTCAAACAAGAATCTAGCAGTAAAATAAGTTAAACTTTGAAGTTCTGGACAGAGTGAAGGCCCCATAGCATTGCATGTTGTATAGAAATACGTGAAAATAATACCCCTTCAGAGCAGCTTGGAGGGATCCAAAGTGCTTCAGTGAAGTCCTTGGGAGCGTGTATAACTTGTAGTGATTCTCAAAAGAGCACTGCATGCATATCTGAGGTAGGAAATGGCCTGGAATTTTACAGCTTAAATCTGTTTTACATTAAAAGAAAAATATTTTCAGCATTTATTTGCTGGACCTCAATACCAAATTTCACATGACAAGTCATAATGCTTAGTGTTTTATACATGCAAAGCTCTTGATAAATGTTTATCCTCACAGAGCTGTTGAAAGAAACTTTATGAAAAAAAAGCTAATTACATTTTTGAGCTAAGATATGACATAAAAATGAGGTTTTTCAAGAAGCTCCTATACAATCCAGAAGCTGAAGCTCCTAAGACATGTAATTGGAATTGGTCTCTTCAGTTGTAAAAAGAAGATAGGAAAACTTACGCAAAATGGGTTACTTGGGAGCACACACTGAATTGGTAGCCGAGGCAAAATTAGAACATGGGATTCTTGACTTCACGCCTGTGCACATTCCTCAAGATCAAACCGCTTCCTTGTGTATACTGAGGCATTCACTGCCTTCAAAAACTAGTAAGCAAGTTTAGACAAGGGTAGCAGAGTGCATCAGATAATACTAGAGCAAATGGAATAGTGATGGTAGAGGGGGTAAGGAAAATGGCAACACATTTGAGTTGCTTTGCCATCTGAGACCACAAAACATGAAGATAGTCCCTGGCATAGGGATGCTGTGTACTTAGCTAATGCATGAGTTTTCTCCTGAGAATGGGAGGAGTTTGAGTGCTGGTCTACTCAGAGCATTCCTGTGGCTCAGCCAAGACTTTACTGTAGGAATGTGCATGCAGCTGCCTTCTGAGAAATGCTAGGACAGCAGGAACGTGGGGCAGGAGAAAACAGGGCCGTAAGTTCCTCAGTGGAGCTATATTGCATGTGCCAAAGTTCTTTCATTAAGCAGATCCTTCAAGCAGAGGACAAGTGAATAAAAGATGATAGGCTGAGGAAGGCTGAAAAATCAGTCTCAGTTCCTTTATGTCAGTCAAACTTAAAAATCAAGAGTATAACCTCTGATCACTGAAAAGCTACAATGAAGAAACTGATCTCTGTTTAAACATGAGTTTCAAAGCTGTTTTTAAAACTTTGTCTGTTTTACTTTTCTGAGAATCTATAAGGTTTGCTCAGTGCTAAGCGTAAATAGTTTATATGGCTCATGTTGCTGTCATGCATCACTTAGCTTTTGTTTATTTTGAGTGGTAAGTTCCTGCTTTTGGCTGTTCAGTAGACGTACTTGAAAACTCTGGCCTTGCTCAAAAACAAACTTGTTGAGCCAATATGAAGATGGAAAAGGAACTTTTCCAATTCCCACTTCCTGTAGTCCTGTTGGATGTTTCCTTTGAAAGCCATTAGGTATTAGGTAATATCAGACTGCTCAGAGCTGCTATATGCTCTCCCTAGAGGGGAATGCATCGCTGTGGTAACTAAATCAGTCTTTATGTAATACCTACCTCACAGCAATACACTGTGATTAAACATGCAAAGCACTATGTTCTCTTCCAGTGAAGACTAAGAGAGACTGACAGTGTTACAGTGAATAAAACTACTTAAAAACTGTGCATATGCTGAAAGTACCTCAGTGAAATATGTTTAAACAGCAATTAATTGTTTCAAAACCTTTTTCTAACAGTTAAAATGAGTATTTCAATTCTTCTAAATACTCTTTAGTGATTTTTCTTAAATTTAAGGCAGAACTATTTTGAGTGTTAAGTTGCTGCTCCTAACTTTAATGCCTGTTACTGAAAAGAAAAAAGAAATCTAATCGTAAGAGGTGTGAATAGGTAGGGTAAGACCTACTTGTTATCTTTTGTGATCAGTATTGCATCCTTCAGTGCTGCCTAAGAAATGCCTTGCTCTCTTTCATTTGCTTACAAAGTACTGCTTGAAATGCAATCTTCATTTCCTACAGTGAAGCACCAATTTATTGTTCCCTTATGTCATTTTTACAGTATGGCAACTCTGGAGGACCTCTGGTTAATCTGGTAAGTCCAGGTGACTTGTCTTTTTTAAGAGCTAGTTTGAAAGAAGTGGGAGAATATTTCTTTGAAAAGGTTCATAGATCATACCAGCTTCCAGCCATTCAGGCTAATGGTGGGCAGATAACCTGAAGCTAATACAAACAATGCAAATTAGGTTTCAGTTCATACATCTTCGAGAAACATTCCCCTGTAGGATACAGGAAATTTTACACAGCAATGAGGAAAATGAGTTCTGGTAGGAGCAGTTATGTTCTTTCACGCCCTGAAACCTGGGATACAGGGCAAAGAGGGGATTTGGTCAATCTACACAACTGGTTTTAAAATAGATTACTTAAAACCAGCACTGATTTTGCTTGTCGGTGAATTCTGGCTGTAGTGGTCGTTGTGACTCCACTGCACGTTCGGCGGAGGGTGTATCTTGCTGAGTGGTTGCATGGACCTTGGATGAACAAACTGTACTGTAATCTCTCTGGCCATCACAGTTAAATGCAAGAGGGATTGTGAATCAGAGCCCAGATCCTCCCTTAGAAGTAATGTTTATTTCTTGAGTGATTGCAACACTCTAAAATTACTCACACCAGCTTTTAGAATGAAATACTAGGCAGTGAGCTGAATCCTGTCACTTAGGAGCATATTGATTGGGTGCTGTCTCCCAACAGGATGGTGAAGTGATTGGAATTAACACCTTGAAGGTTACAGCTGGAATTTCCTTTGCTATTCCATCAGACCGCATCACTCAGTTCCTCACAGAGTCACTTGACAAACAAAGTAAAGGTAAGGTCTGCAAGAAACAGTGATGCTGTTATCTTCCAATTATTACCCTAACCTGTTAGTGAAGTGCAAGAAGGCACAGCTGTGCGATCCTGGTACTGAAAGAAGCAGCATTATTTTACAGTATAGAACACCTTGGACTTGAAAATAAAGACAACTTCACAGAAGAGGGAGTGATGTTTTATTATTCACACCCCCGAAGAGTAGATATTATCTGTATAAATCTGGGAAGAAGGGCCTCTGTGGACACAGATGAGTCATTACAGTCTCAAATGATCTTGAGAACAGATGATGATTCAACAAGTCTTATCCTCCTCTTTCATATATTGTCCAAGCAAAAAAGGAGATTAAGACGTACTGTGGACAATAAGGTACAGGATCTTAAAACATTTATCTGATGATGGTGTGTAGTGTGCACATTATCTGTGGATGATCTTTCTTTTGCCATGGCCATCTATGTCTGTGCTATGTAATTGGATATTGTGATAGATTCTCATACTCCTAGGGGAAGAACAACTGTGTGCTAATTCCTAAAGAAATATGTGGGGTTTGCAGGGAGTCACAAAAAGGAAAAAAAGAAAGGTCTCTGAACCAAAGAACCTATCCTATTAAATATACCAGCAACTGACAACTGCAGTGCTCTGGACTTTTCATATGTGTCTTGTGTCTGTAACACTACTCGGTGTCATAGTACGTGCTGCACAGCCAAAGCTGATCTAGTAGTACTTCATCCAGGCCAAACCTTCCTTTCTCTTGCTTGCCACTTATCTGTCCACACCCTACTCATCTTGTTTCATGACTGCTGGCTGCTGCTTCTCTTGAATCTTTTTGATCTTAATCTTGACTCCTCCTCAGATCATCCAGTTGCTGATGCCAGAATTGCTTCCCTACACCATTGTCCTCTCTGTGTTCTGTCAGACACTTTTACTTCAGAATCTTCCCTTGGAGGCTTTAAAGTTATGCGTCTGCCTGTATACTTGAGACCATCACAATTCTGACTGGGTTCCCTTCATTCGAGCCTTGCTACATTCCCCAAATTAGGTTGTTTTCACTTGTTGATTTGGAAAAATAAGTTGATGAAAATAGTTGTTAATTATGTGCTGAAAAGTGCATTTTGAGGTAGCTGACATAATAATTTTGCTTCAGCCAACAAGTGAAAAAAAAAAAATTGTTTATTCACCTAGGTTACTAACTGTTCCATTTTTGTTGGCTTCTGAGAGAAGTAGCCTATATTGTTGCTGATGCTGCCCTGCAGAACCAAACTACTCATCTCAAGACAAGAAGTGATGGCTTACTCTGCAGGCATGGCTCTAGAGGTTGAAAGTCCACCACCTGCCAGTGGGTTCTTGATAACTGGGGCTGGAAGGTGGAGGCTGGATATGCCACCACTGAAACAAGCCACCTTTTTCCCTTTGGCACCCTCAAGCACCTTTGCTTCTACAAAGTGGTGAACCTGCTAGGCCCAGCTAAAGGACCTAGAGATAATGCTGCCTATGCACCCCTGAGAAAAAAAAAAAATTAAGTTTATCTTATGATTGTCATGTACCATCTGATTTTTCATCCTTGTCATTACCCTCTAATCAAAGGAAAAGGATCCATTCTTAATCTTAGCATCAGTGACTTTCACTGTTTGACATACTCTTGACACAGGCAATTTTTTTTTTCACTTGTCAAAGTCCCTTGTACTTTCACTGCAGGCAGAAGAGTAGTCATTTAAAACCTTTGACGCGTAGAGGAAGAGAACTTCTAGCAGATGTTTTCATAATATTTGAAATTTAATTTGCATTTTTTAGCCCTTTGGTAATAGTTTTCATTTTTGTTGTAGAGGTGTTATTTCTTGTCATAAGGAATTTATGTAAGCAGAATTTTTGGGATGTTTTGATTATGTTTTATTTTGCTCCAATTATGTTTCAGTAGTTTCAGTGGGACCCACCCTTATGGTACAATTAGGTCATAGAAATAAGTTTAAGGGTATTACCATTTTGCTTTAAATATCATATTGCCTAAAGATGATAAAATTCTCCTAGGAAACATCTCTTTCCAGATTCACTCTGGCATATAGGAGATACTCAGGATGTTATTAAATAAGTTTGACCTTAGTCTTTTAAATCTCAGTTGATCAGAAAACTGCCAGTTTTATATAGAAGGCATACGTTCTTACATTCTTGAAGTCCCATCCATTATATAACTGCAAATATATAATCTACCTAAGTACAGGACAGGGAGGGTGGCAAAGTAGAAGAGAATGGCATTTGAATGAATTATTTGCATTGATTATCTAAATATTGTGTTACCTAATGTATGGGTGATGCATAATAATTTCTAATGTATTTTTGACCAAAAATTTACCACACTCTGTATAGAGATACTTACTGCTTGAAAGTTCTAAAAACCTTTGCTAATTTTGAGTTTGAGTAATAACATCAACCTCCTTTTATAGTTAGGAATTCCTAAACTGGTGCGTGAAATTGTCTCCATCTGTATCTCGATTTTAACCATCTGTGTGTTCTGTCTTTACCTGTGGAAGTCAGTCTGTGTATTTAGGCATTCACTGATTTTACTTCAGTGCTTTTTGCTGGTAACTGCATTTCTTGGTTTTAGCTCTGCTATCTATTCCTTTGGTTAGTTTAGACTTGAACAGAACAATAAAGGAAAAAAAAAAACCAGCAACAAAAAAACCCAAAGTGTTCAAACACAGTTCTTCTAGGATGAGAGATAGCAAGTTAGTAATCTGACAAAATGTTTAAGAGAAAATCCAGCCTGAGAGGTCAGCCTTTCTTCTCACATAATGTTAGCAGAAAAGTGAATAAAACTTGTTTCAGATGGGTAAGGAGGAGTGGTAGAGTTCTGCGCTGGCCACATCCAACGAGTCATTTATATGTATCCTCATTTACATCCCTAGAACACTTTATTAGTTGTGTTAAAACAATATGCTTGCCTATGTATTTGTATGAGTATTACTGATGATTATCAGCAATATTCATGAGGGCTGCCTAGGAGGCTTTCTGACTGTACATTCAGGCTACAGATTAAATTAAGCTATACAGTTTGTATGGAAGATACACTGCACATAATTCAGCATTATAGACTGGAGTTGTTTTCCTGGTTTCTGTTTGGCAGTGGAATATCTTTCTTAAATGCTTTCAGGATCGCTCATGCAACCTGCAAGATGATCTGAGTGCAAAAGGAGTGAGCAGAGAAGTAGGAGTTTTGCTTGCCATTTGAATAAAAAGTGCAGGATTTGTTCCTCCACTTGGAGATCTTGGTGATATCCTGGCCCCACTGGAATCAGCTGCAGTGGGGATACTGATGTGACAGAAACGCTCATGTCCGTAAAGAGTCTGAGTGCCTGACCCCTTAATTTGGATTTATCAGTTCTTTTTGCCACAGTTTATAACAGTCATAAACACTTCTGCCTTCAGCGTGTTTATCTAGCTAGTTTATATATCTATTGTTAGAAGCATCAATAAAAAAAGAAAAGTTTAACAGTAAAATAAATGCTTTCCTTACTGTGGAACAGAAAGCTCCTTAAATAATGAACTGCTTCTAGGTTCTTGGGGTCAGCTGCTTGTGACTTTCTATTAACACAAAACAGATTTAAGTTGAACCTAATGGTTGAGGTTGGTTTGCTTGATTTCGTACTACTGGAGTCAGTGTTCAGTCTGGCCAGGTGTTTGCAAAAATTAAATGTGATTTGAATCTCTCCCTCTACCATGCTCTGCTCCAACTTTAAGCTGCAATGATTGCGTTTTCGTTCAACCTGACTGTTCCAATGTATTAGCCTTCTTTTATCCACTGCTGGGACTTCACCCTGGTGATGTGCTTCTTAAATTTACAACCTCACTTTACTGCAGTTCTCTCAGTTTTTTCTTCTGACTCATGATTGCACAAATTGCCAGAATGACAAGGTTTTTGAATCTTTTTATTCACAGAGCAGATATGATATGACGGTGGTAGTTCCAGGTGCCACATATTATTTTGCCAATATGATTTAACCCTGACCCCAAAAAGGCCCCTTGGAATTTTAAAATAGTACAACTGGTTGTCTGTGCCCATTGTCTCTGCTGATCCTTCTAATAGAGTGGACAATTTTATTCCCTGTACTCATTGTTGATGAAAACTTTGTGTAAGACTGTCGTGGTTTAGCCCCGGTAGGCAGCTAAGTGCCACACAGCCGCTCGCTTACCCTCCCCAGGTGGGATGGGGAGAGAATCAGAAAGGTAAAAGTGCAAGAACTCATGGGTTGAGATAAAGACAGTTTACTGGGTAAAGCAAAAGCAGCGTGCGCAAGCAAAGCAAAACAAGGAATTCTTTCGCTACTTCCCATGGGCAGGCAGGTGTTCAGCCACTTCCAGGAAAGCAGGGCACATCATGCGTAATGGTTTCTTGGGAAGACAAACGCCATCACTCCCAACGTCCCCCCCTTCCTCCTTCTTTACCCCAGCTTTTATGGCTGAGCATGACGTCATATGGTGTGGAATATCTCTTTGGTCAGTCTGGGTCACCTGCCCTGGCTATATCTCCTCCCAGCTCCTTGTGCACCCCCAACCTCCTAGCTGGCAGGGCAGCACAAGAAGCAAAAAAGTCCTTGGCTCTATGTAAATACTGCTCTGCAACAACCAAAAACATCGCCACTATTTTCATCAAAAATCCAAAACACAGCACTGTGTGAGCCTCTACGAAGAAAATTAACTCTATCCCAGCCAAAACCATGACAAAGACTTTTGACTTGGGTTAAATTGAATGGAATGGGCTTCTGCAAAGCAAAAGGCCTTAAGCTTTCTTTACCTTACCTTTCTTACCTGAAGCTTTCTGACATACAAAATGACAGGGATTGGAAAGGGGAGGAATTTAGACTCTGCGGCTAAAATAACCCATAGCTCATAGCTATTTGTTTTACTTTATACAATAGGCTGTTACTGTTATAGTATGAACCGCTATTCGAAGTTTGTTAAACTCATTGTGGAGAAGGGTCCGAAGGACATTTTGAATTTTGATTCATGAGCAAGAGTGAAATAATACCCCAAAATGCCCAAAGATGAAGATGAATTGAGACCTTTAGTTGTCAATGAGTCTGTAGTTACCACATCATTTTTTCCAAAGCCTTATTTATTTTGCATGTATCATTAGCCACTGGGGAAATAATTCCCTTTTAGATCAGTGTGGTTAATGCTGTGCTTTTTCATTCTTGCCCAATGTACCACTTGTTGTTTTTTTTCTTCCAGATCAATTTCTGTTGTCCCTTTTTTCATTTCCATTGTCGTTCATGTAAACGTTCCTAACTCAGCCCCTAGAGTATTCATTGTGTTCCTGCATGTTTCTGCATCATACAGGCAATGACCAGCAGCAAACTGTTTAATGCAGACAGTAAACTGCCCCAGAGAGTTTGTCATCTATGTCGTTGACTGCAGTCTCAGGAAGACAACTTCACTATTTAACTGCCCGCATTGCAGAAAGGGGGGGAATCATTGTTCAGGTGTCAGAGTTACCATGTTTAGCTTTTCTTAAAAAGTGAAAATTTACATTTAAGGATTTCATATGCTATGTAGACTTGGGAAGCACTATGAGTATGCTAGTTCATGGCAGTGCCCAAGGCTTTTGAGATTTCAGTTTTCAGTAATCAGACTTCTTTGCAACACTCTTACTATAGCTGATTTTGATCTCATTAGTTTCACAAATACAAGAAAATACAAGAGAGGCAGAACATTTCATGGAAAAGCAGAGATGACAGTTATAGATAAGACTGTCCAGAGTGTCATAAATCCCGTGTTTTAGTACTCAACGTTTTCACTGACACTAATGAGAATATTGGACATGCTTAAGATTTAGGACTAATTCTTCTACTTGGGACTATTTTTCTTGGAAAGAATAAGAGTTAGAGGAGACTGTACATCTCCTTTTCAATCTTTTTCCTCACATGAGAACATAGAGAAGCTCAAAGAAATTGTGGAGTATTCTGGAACAAGTAAGGGGAAATATTGCTTCATACAGGATATAACTAACTACTGAAGCACTCACTTCAGGAAGTCATCAAACTGCATTTGTTCATAAAACAGCTGTGCAATATCATGACTACTAAAAGCCAACTACAAATATGTGGTGCTGTTCCTGAAGGAGTGAATTTCTACCATTTTCTGTAGAGTCCTGGGTAAGGTCTATGTGTTTTGTTTGTTTGTTTGTTTGTTTGTTTGTTTTAAACTTGCTTTTCATTCTTTGGCGTAGAGCTCAGGGTGAGCCTTTCAGTTGTGTCTTTATAAGGCTGTCCTTTCTCTGAAAGGTGGAAATTTTCTTTAAATCCCATTCCTACAGTTTTAATGTGGACACTATATAATTAAATTGTCTTGACCAGTTTCAGATGAAATGGTAGTTGGTTATGAAATCTTCCATTTACTGGAGTCATGTGATACTAAATCACTGTTTTTTTTTCCTGAATTTCCTGAAGGAAAACTCTTACAGAGCATGAATGAGCTTCTCATTGGCAGGGAGCAGGACTGTCATTCCGTACACCAAGGCTAAGCAAAAGAAAATATGACTTCAGTGTAGATGTGTATGATTCATGTTTAGTTTTGTTATGATACATTCTGTTTTAATTGACAGGTATTTTGGGTCAACAAAGTAGTTATTTTTCCAGTGTTTGCCTACATTTCTTAAATATCTTATGTGTTGTTTTCAGATGGCAAGAAGCGTTTCATTGGCATCCGAATGCTGACAATAACACCTGCGTAAGTATCTTGGAAAGGTAATCTGTATGATTATATATAGTATATGTGGCAAAGTGTGTCCAATAGAGGTCCAAAACTTCATTGAGCTTTTGCTATAAATCTCCAGAGAGTCCAGAAGTGTGTGTGAGGTTCTGTGAAGTCTGTGAACATTTTAATTGTATTGGTGAAATGTGTGTTCTCAGACTTGAAAAATCACTGCCAGTCATCTAAGTACTGATAATGGTGAATGCCCTGTTGGAAGCTGAGGGGAAACTAGGAAGGGCCTGAATACTTCCTTTGGTTCTTGACAAGCATGTCTGGAGTGATACCAGGTTTTAGGTGTCATTTAAACAAGCTGCTGCATTCAGGTGACTCTGAGTGCCAGTAACAGATAGCTGCCTGAGGGTTTGATGGTAGGTTTATTAGTGCCAGTGGAGGCCATATGATGTGAGATTTTAGTGTCTAACCACTAAGTGGAAAGAAAGTAGTTGCTGAAGTTCAAAGCTAAAGCTTCATGCATCCATGTTAACAAAACCAGAACATGGACACCTTCCTCCAGTTCTTTACTCTTTTCTTTCTCATGCTGCTTTTTGTCTTGCTGTTACCCGGACATATCCTGGGATTACAAATGAGGGTTCTTACGCTTGTGTTCTTTCCCAGCAGTAGGCACGTTTCCAAAGTGGCAGTAAACTGCAAAATTAAACAAGACAATTTCCAGCTGGGGTAGTAGGAAAGCCATCTTTATTTATTGAGTTACACTCTTGCAATCCTCCCCCAAAGGGTCAGATCCTCAGCTGGAACAAATCAGTGGAATGGCATTAACATCACTGGACCACCACCAATAGAGAGGAACTTGGAATGTTTCTCTGTGTAACCATGACATGAACACAACGTGAGATTTTACTGGTTTTGTGGTGTCTAATGAAGCAGTGTAAGAAGTCTCCAGGCCTATTTTCAGGAAAAGACTATTTCTCTTGATGTGTTTGCTTTAGTCGTGTAATTATGTTAGCTACCTCAATAAAAAATAAAACGAAGTGACACTGTGTAAAGCCATTTCAGCTTTCTTTCCATCTAAGGGATCCAAGGTTTTCATGACTGACAGCAGAGTAATCCCTCATTACTTTAAAACCCTCTTTTTCTGGAAGTGGGTTTTAACCCACACTGTACACAGACCTGAAATAATGTCATGTCCTTAGAAATGAGAAGATGTTTCTAGAGTGTCTATTTTGCCACTGGTTCCTGTCTTGTTTCTTTATGAAGGCAAACACAACCAATTTTATATGTGAGAAAATTTGATGAAGATGAAGTTTCCTTGGAAAGCTCAGTTCTAATCTCCTATATGATGCCTGAAGTTGTCAAAAGCAATGTTGTTCTAGATAAAGATGAATTGAGACTATCTTGCAAAATGCAAAAAAAGTAAAAACATTAGCAAATTTCTGCGTCATCACGAGTGTTAATTCTTTGAAGCAGGAAAGTCTTTTGCCCCTGTAGTACCTAGGACAGAGAGTGCTTCTGTCTCTGTGCTATGTTCATCTTTGGTCACAAAAAAAAATTGAGAATAAACAAATTTGAGAATAAATAAGAATTTTTGAATGCTACTGCTTTTGTAGTTGAATCAAGTGCTATATAATTTTGTTCTTCTTTTAGCTTGGTGGAAGAATTAAAGCACAATAATGCTGATTTTCCTGATGTCAGAAGTGGAATTTATGTACATGAAGTTGTTCCAAATTCACCTTCTCATAGGTATGTAGAGCACATTATTTTCTTCACCGTAAAGAAATCTCTAAATAGATAGTAGTAGGTAGTATTCATATTCAAGTACATCAAGTACATCATTATATTGGTCTTGATTTGCATTTAAACAAATTAAAATAGTGCCTTTGGGTTTAAAAACAAAAAATAAATTTGTGCTAAGATTCTACTCAGGTCTGAAGTGAAATATTCCAATATCAGAACTTTCTAAATGACATCATGCAACATGAACAATGTGCAAATTTAAGTAACAACCTACGTTCAGTGAACCAGTTTATATTTGAAAAGTGTGTTGAATATTTATAAATAGAAACTTTGATTGAGTTTGAACAGGAAACAGCACTCACATAAGACATTCCCTGAGCTATTGTCTGAGACAATGCTTTATCTTAAAGGAAGAAACTATTCTACAGAAAAGTTGGAAAATAAATAGCACACTTCTAAAAATTATTTCAGGAATTATTAAGAAGATGCAAAAGCAATAAAAGCAGCTGTTCTGACTTACCTTTGAACAGCAAGAGAAAAATAATTTACCTACAGTTCAGTTGGTACACTGCTTTTCTTGAAATTTTGATGGTGTGTTTAATTTCCAATGCCTGAAATACATACTGCAGAGATTCTTGCATTTATTCATTTATTTATTTATTGCAAATGATATTCTTGCAAATGGATGGAGTGAGCAAGTCATGGCTAACAGTCTTTTCTATTTCTTCTTTGCCATAGTTTTGAGGAAGACAAAGAGAAAACTAGACTACTTTAACTGTCAGTGTTTTTGCTGTTTTAAAAGAAAATCCTCAATGAAATATTGCAAGCCTGATTTTGCATTTATCAGTACTACAGTTGATTCTGTTGCACTCAGAAGGGTGAAATTGCCCTTCAGTGGTAACTATAACACACCTAAAGATTTATCACATCAGCCAAAGAGGTGGTGAATAATCTTGGTACTTTTTCTCTGCATAGAATGCATACTTATTGTCCATTTCTTCTGTCTTTGCAGAGGAGGGATTCAAGATGGAGATATCATTGTTAAAGTGAATGGACGTCCTTTGATGACTTCTAGTGACCTGCAAGAGGCTGTGATGAATGAATCACCTCTACTACTTGAAGTTCGAAGAGGAAATGATGACTTGCTGTTTAACATTGAGCCTGAAATTGTCATGTAAATACAATTGAGGAAGCTCCCACCATAATTAAACTCACTTATTCTGGAACACTAGATACCTCCTTTACAGCTACAGTAATTATACTTCCTGTTGACTAATGACAAGGTGGACTAACTTAATTGCCTGAGCCATTTCTGTATATAGTAGCTAGAATGAATTCAATTATGCCATGTATTGCAGATTTAACTTTCAAAGCAATTTAAGACCTGTGTTCTGGGGAGGGAGAGGAGGAAAGCAAGTTTTGGGTAGCTGATGGAAACGGGGTCCACTTCCCATCTGAGCAGAGTTCAGAGAAGGTTTAGTTCTTCATTTTGAAAGACCAAAATACAACTGGAAGTGAGGAAACATGCTGAAAGGGGAAATTGTTCTTAAATTACAGTCACGGCGGCAGCAGAACCAAGCTATTGCAACTGAGCTTTTTTTTTTTTTTAATATAACTTTTTCAATGTGAAACTGGTATTGGCAAAGCTTGTATTTGTTCTTAGTGCTTGTATGTTACATGTCAATGCAGGTAGATTAAATCTGTAAATATCGAAAGGAACAAAAATGGTATCAGGCTATAGAGTGTTACACCTAGGTCATGCAATTTTGGAATATAGTAAATGATTCTTATAGAATTAATGCCTTATTATATGTAAATCAAAGCAATGTGCTGAACAAAGTTAAGTTTGAGGTTTGAGAAAGTGCACAGTTTTTTAAAAAATTTGATACAAATTAGTTTTGCATTTTACTGGTAAGCTTTGCTGTAAAATTGTTATACTACTTTTGGCTTGTACTGTGTAAGTTTCTACTGTAAGGAGATTAAAGTTTACACAAATAAAGTGTTGGTGGAAACCTCTTTTTAAACAAGTGTTTTCTACCCTCCCTATTCTGTCAGACTGGAATGAGCTCTCCAAAGACAACGTTTTCTTGCAGAAAATTGGGCCTTGATGCTATGAAACCCCTTTGCAGCCCTATGGTATAATTGTTCTGCCCTTATTTAGACTATGTTTAGAAATGCTTTGCACACAAGTCACTTATTTACACTGTTTTTTTTTTTCATATTTATGAATCATGCTTTGATGTCATTTAGAGACTATCTAGCTGGGATCCTGTTATGCTCAGTTCTGCATGAATGTGACAAGAAGCAGAAAGGAAGCACTATTAACCCTGTTTTACATCTAGAGCTTGTGAGACTTAGCAGTTTCTTTACTGGGTTTATTACATAAGAGCTAAATCCAGATCTCCTAGGTATCCTAAACCACAAAACCATCTTCTTTCTTAGTGAATATTGCTGCCATTACCTAAGAGAGACAGCAAGTGTGTATCTGGAGCATTTTATACAGCTAGCTGTGCTTTCCAGATTTGATTACTTTTGTCTTTATTTAACACATTTTTGCATTAAAGGGTAATCCTTGGGGCAGCTAGAACCTTCTGTTTAGGTAGCTGTCAAATCTAGACATTCAGGCTATACCAACTGACTTGTTTGTGTTTGTATGATGGCAGGCATACGGAAAAGAGCAAGCAATCTTCTTGTTGCTTGCTGGCTATCTGTGACTGCGGCTATGCAATCGAAAGATAGATGGATTGTATTCACCCTAAAAATGAATGTGGTTTCTTTCCATCACATTATTGCCCATGCCTTTAATAATGGCATGACATCCATGCTTTCACTAAAATAAGAGCTGTTTTCATCCCTTCAACAAATGCGACTTAATTGTGTCTGTTGAGTATTCCCTACTCAGAGGGATTAATTCCTTTTCAATGAATGACGATCTTTGTCTCCAAGCTTGAAAAAGAGTAAGTATGTTCTGAACTTAGGATAACTGTGGCGTGCAGAAGGATGCTGTCATGGCTAAATTCAAGCCTATACATAATTGTGTACTATGGTAGGACTACCATTTTACAGTTTGTGAAGAGCGTTGGACTGATTGTGTCCATTATTTTATATTGGACAAGTTCAAATATTTCCAACAGTTTGTTACTAATCTTTCAGACTTTTGACCAACTGGGTATGTGGTAAGAAGATCAATAGCCTGATTAGCCACTTCTGTGCTGCTTCTTATTGTAACAGAAGCTTTATGGCTTCCAGATACAACTTTGAAATAAATTGCTTAACAGCTCATGTTACAATAGTGCTGAACAGAGTCTGAAAGTGATATAGCAGCATTAAAATTTAAGCAATACACTGTGTAGTGTGCCTTGGCCTTTTAGTTGTGACACTACAGAGGGGAGAAAGGCTGTTTCCTTACTCATCTAATAACTGTTGTGTTCCATCAACACTTCCTTTTTTCTAAATTCTCTGAAAATATCATGGAGCTTGCACATCTAGCAGTCTCAAGTGCCTTTGCATTGGAGCAGATTTTACTCTGAGGGAATAAGAGTCAGATGAGGTTCTTTTAGAAAACAAACAAACAAACAAACAATCCTTTGGATGCAATAGTGCCTCTGTCACTTCAGCTGTGTTGTGACCCTTAACTGCAAAGATATGAGAGTAGATTGTATTAATTGCCACTTGTCCGCTGACATCAGTCAGACCTGCAAAGGTTAATTGCTCTGTCATGAGATAGAGTCAGCATCTACTGATGCCAGCAGCTAACATTGGGTCTATAACACAACCTTACTGTCTTTGTTTCTTGGCTAAGATCTTTGGAGTATAAAATGGCTGTTGATGTCTATTCACAAAAAGAAACATTCAGGCAACTTTTCTGCAGTATGCGGTTACTGCCTGTGTCTCATTCAAAAAAAAGTTACAAAAGCGTGATTTCAATCTCTCAAAGAAACTGGCAGCTGCAGCTTTTCCAAGTCAAGTTTGGGTCAGCAAGATCAACATTTTTGGTATTCACTTGTCCAACTACTATGACGAGGATTTCTAAAGCCACTTCATTGTTTCTGCAAGGCCTAATCAGCAAAATAAGAAAGGAGAGAGATCAGTAATGCCAAGCCAAAGGTCATGAGCACTTTGGGGGGGTTCTATGCTGCTGCCCTGCAAGGTCTGCAAGAGGAGTTGCACGGCGATGTAGCAGGCTAGCCCCTGCCGCCAAACTCCCTCTCACCCGTCTTGCCCACCTGTGGCTGTGCAGGGGCTGAGAAAGTTAAAGATAACTTTTCAGGATTAGTGTACATGAGAAGACAGGAATGAGATGATACCAGGCATAAAACTGTTAGTAATGGAGATGGTGGCTGTTACAAAGACAAAGTATGGGTGAAGCAAAAAACAAGAAGGGGAAACAGCACAGAATAATGAGAAAAAAAAAATATTCCGCATAGGAGATAAATCTTTTACAGAAAAAAATTCATTTGTGCGATTACGTGGGCACGACACTGGGACAAGGCTGCTGTACAGCTGCCTGAACTAGGTATTTGAAGATCCCTCTCTGCAGGGATGACGTCTTATTATTATCTCTGTACCCTCCGAGCAGTTTGGTCTGGGGGAGAGGTAACATCCATAAACACCCACAACTCTTCCCTGAGAGGAACAGGTAATGGAGAGAGAGACTGCAGTTAGTGGGGCACACACCTCTTCACCTTTCCCAAGCCCCATCCTCAGCAGCAGCTCCTGTGGTTGGTGATTTGTGACTATTTTCTCCCCCACTATACAAGTGCCCCGTTGCACTTGTACCTCTGATATCAGTTCAAAAGCATGATGTCAATGGAAAGAGAGGCTCTTTCTATTTGCAAGCAAGGAAAAACAAGGGAACACCTTCCCTCACAGGGGATTCTGTAGCTCTGTGAAGGAACTGACATGAAACAAGAGGTGCATGAGTTGGAGCTTGCCTGCATGTAAAAGGCAGGCAAGGAAAGCTGGTGATCTGCCTGTTGGTTTTGTACACCACAGCACAGTCATACCCACTGCAGCTCCAGGAATTTTGGCCTCTGGGGATCTGAAAAGGCTTGAAAAGGCCACAGAAATCTGGGGTATTGAGAAACTTCAGTGGTCACAAAGGAAAATCAGTGCACTGCAGCTCTTCTGCAGAACCTGTTCTCTGCTTGCTGTTCTGTACCTGTTCTGCACAACCACATACCCAGCCAGCAGTCCCTCCTTTCTGTATATCTGTTTTGACTGCTCCTGAGCCAGCGCTTCTCTGCAAAGCTCTTCTGCACGACTTCTTCCACCATGGCTGTTCTGCACTTCTGCATTTTGCCCTATGCAGCAGCTGCTCTGTTTGATTTTCTCCACTGTTTTTGCAGCAGCTATTCTGTAGCACCATATACAGCAGTCTCACACTCTTTTAATTTTGTTTTGACTGCTTGTTTCTTGCCTGGGGCCCTGTTGGTTTATCGGAAATCTGGAAGAAAGAGGGTTTTTTTTTTTTCTTCCCAAACTTTGAAGTCAGGAGTGCTTTGCTGAGCATTTCAAGTCCATAGCAGTGTCTAGGACAGTGGGTTGATGAAAAAATTGTTTAACCTCAAGACACTGCAGGATATAGAAGGTGATGCTGCCTATGTTCAGGCACTGCTAGACAGGAACCGGGGTTCAAAGACATGCAAGATTGAAAGCTTATCCCAGAGGTGGTGTATATGGACAGCATGGGTATGGTCTCCGTACCCGCATCTAGGACTAAAGTCTGAGGATTGCTTTGAAGTAGGAAGAAGACCTAAAAAGGAAAGGGAAAGGGGGTGTAGCATGTTTATTTTATTTTATTCCCTTTATTTACATGGGTTTCTGTAGTCTTCATTTAACTGAAGGTGCCTGGGGAAAACATCCAGGTCTGTGTTTGTTCCCATCTCTCTTCCCACAGCAGCAGATTATTTTTGCAACTTTGGTGTTCCACAAACAGTAGATTCGGTCTTTTATCCAGACCTTCTCAGTGCTTGAATCAACAGACACAGCTTGGTGGGGTTTTGCTGTAGAAAACCATACAGGTCATGCCATGGGTGTAAACCTAGGCTAAAAAGAAGAAGAACCATCAAGAGTCAAGGCAGAGTTGATTAGAAGACATTGTTGGCTGGTCCAATTCTCTATCTTTTGGCAAACTAGATGGCAAACTGGTTCCAAAACTTTTCCTTAAGGGTCTCTTCCAATCCAAACCATTCGATGATTCTGACACATGCAGGGTGATGTTACATTGCATTTTTCTACCAAAAAGTGCTTAACAGTGAATTCACAATCAGTGAACTGATGCTTGGGTAGCACAGAGCACGGATAGGGGAGCGGAGCTTCAGGCTGTGACAGTCACAAATGAAAAAAAGAGAAGAAGATATTTATTTTTTCTCTTTAGATTTTTATCCTCTGGAGAGGAAGGTCAGACAAAGCAGGTCTCCCCCAGCCCCCTTTCCTCTTCCCCTCCCTCTCCGTCAAAGGGATCCTCTGGAGACTGTGAGAATATGTCAATATTAAACAGCATTTTCCCTGTAAAGCTCTCTGGAGAATAACAGAAGCAACTGCTCACTCTTTTTTTCTTCAACAAACACCAGCCAGGCCTTCGCAAACAGCCAACTGAGGCATAGTCAGGAAAAAACAAGTTCTTAAAGGAAGCAGTCGCCAAGGAAAATAATTGGGCAGCATGAGGGGTTTGGTGACGCAGCTGCACAGCTGCTAAGTTCAATGACTTCTCAATTGCCTCCATCTGAAGTTGTGTTCCACTATGAAAAGATCTTCTACCTCCGTAGCTATTAATAGCCAGGCATGATGCTTTGCTGCTTGAAATCCTGGATGTAGCTTGGGAAAAGTAAAACAAAACCAAACCCTGACAACTAACCCACACACAACAAGAAAACAAGAAGCCTTTGACTGTCTTCTCAGTAAGATCCTAAATGGCCTAAAGAGATCCTAAAGAGAGACAGTGAAGCTAGAAAATATAGTACTAACGCTTTTGAAGATGACTTGTAGCTTCTCAGTTGGTCATGAAGATGTGCACCAACACAGCAACAGTGCCAACTTTTTTGCCCTCCTGTGGTAGGAGGAAGCCCATCTCAGGGTCGGTGTCATGTAGACTGCCAGTTGTTTCATCTGAGCTACCTGTCCAGATGTCCCTAAGCATCAAAGTAAAGAAATAGTAGCTTTCGTCTTCTCAGAAA
Organism: Chauna torquata; assembly: GCA_013399475.1. Classification (NCBI taxonomy): domain Eukaryota; kingdom Metazoa; phylum Chordata; class Aves; order Anseriformes; family Anhimidae; genus Chauna; species Chauna torquata. The sequence continues at coordinate 28,640 of VXAL01018729.1, forward strand.
GTACAAGTGCAAAACAGGTCCAAAAAATTGTATCCTAAAACTATTTACTACAAAGCCTCCTTCCAGTAAGGAGGGCCTCAGATGACTAGAATTGATGTATGTGTCTGGGTCATACAAGTCCCAGGGTAGGTCCCAGGGTAGGGACATGACTTTCAACCTAATGGGCTTACAGCAGGCTTTAGAATAACAAAGGTTTCGCCTTTGGTTAATGGCATAATTTCAATCCTGATTTCAAATAAGTAAAAAAATTTCTGAATGTTGTCTTATGTCCTGCAGAAGTAATTCATAAAGCTCTGTGGCAATGGGAAAAATGAACTCTCTGAGTGTAGTAATAAGTAATACTTCATGGTATTGTCTAGAAGTTTTATTCACAAGAGCACTGGATACATTTTTTAATTGAAGGTAACAAAATGATGGCTGCCACCTTACACAAGTGTCAAACTCACTACACCATGGTGCGCCTGACACAGCTGTCTGACACAAGTTATCCGATCAGAGTTTGAAATGCATTAATTACACTTGACTTTCTAGCCACGTTACCTCTAAAGCTGTTTCTTTCCCATCTGTAAGTCCAGATGCAATGAACATAGGAAAAATACATCTAAACCACAAAAAATGCTCCCATATACCTTTTTTATGTACATAAAAATATCTGAGCTTGAAAGTCCATCATGCTGGTAGTCTTTGTGGTTAGACACGGGTGCTCTGTTTCCCACTGCAAGTTGTGCAGGTCACCTCCTGCAAGCTGTATATCTCCCTGGAAAACCAGCTATTGCTTATGTTAGGGGCATAAAGCTGCCAGCTGTGCCTCTACAGAAAGATTTCAACATCTGAAGTGTGTTACTCCTCTGGGATTAAATATTGCCTTTCTGGTGTACTAAAATATTGCCTTTCTGGCCTATAAATCTTACAATGAAATCCCACATTTAGGGGAAAGCAGGAAAAGCTTTGTGGCAGGTCAAGGGAGTTCTGATATTTTGAAAAGGCCCTTTACAGCTTCTCAGTGGTTTGGGATGTCAGATGTTATACGAAGAGGAGAAATCAGTGGGCAGAGTGTGAGAAAGTGATGAGAGGTGCAGTGATAAATACATACCATTGTTCCACTTTTTTTTTCACCAGAAGGCCTGTACATATGGTCTATGTTTTTGCTGGGTTTGTTGCAGTAAGTTATCTGAGAGCTAGTAAGATTTTTTTAACGAAAAGTTCTCTGATTTCTTGCTGACCAATGTCATTAGTGTTACTGGTATGAGGCTAAACAACCACAAACAGAAATCTAGCATGGTATGAAAGCTGAGGGAGCTCCTTTATTTATTTATTTATTTTTTGGCCTCACATCTGTAATGGCAGCTGCAGAAAAAAGAAAGACATGAGTAAATCCTGGCAAATCGAAAAAGATCAGCCTCTGAAAGCAGCCTGGCTAACTTCTATAAATCACCACTGGCCTTACAAAATAAAGCAAGCTTTTCTACAAATTAGTTATACCACTGAAGCAATTTAATATTTGTGTTGAAAAGAATAATAGGAATCTGTACATGTTTTGCACTGGTAGGCATTACAAATTTGCCCTAACTTGGAACAATATTTGCAAAATGTACTTTTTGAACTGTTTTACCCCCAAACAGGATAGGTAATTAAATAAAATCAGTATTTTCTTAACAGAAATATGAACCTTGTCTAACATTATTTTCAAATGGGCAGTATTTTCATAACACAACATTTGTTTTGCATAGTACTAGGAAATCTGACCCAAGATTCAGTTGGTAATGCTGTCAACCCTAATGGTATGGGGTCAGGCTCTGAAATGAAAGACTAAGGCCCAGTGGCTCTCCAAAGGACATCTGAAATCAGCCTGTCAACTAGCAAAGCCCCTCCCTGGACTTTGGGTAGATTTTTGTAATTCCAGGGGCTGCTGCAGGTCGGGCATACCTTTGCCTCCACAGGTAATTGTGAAGGCTGTGGGAGATTGCAGCAATTGCTATTAATTACAATGGCTGGGAAGAAATTATCTCCCCCAGCTTGCTGATAGTAAGAACATTCCTTATCCACTTCCATCTGACCACCTGGACAAGAACATGCTTCTGCAGATGATAAATTAGCATAAAATATAGTGTTTTCTTTTCTCCAGAAAACACTAATTCCTGTTTAATGATGCTTACATTTCTCTTCTAAAAGGTAAAAATTTGCTACGGTTATCATCCTGCTCAGGTCAATGAAATTTAGGGGTATAAATGCAGAGAGCTGCTTAAGCTTCAGAACGTCAGTGCCTTACAGACAGCAAGGAGTTTTGCTGCTGAGAAATCCTAGATTTTGAACGGATTCTGAATGGTTGACACGTTTTAATTTTGTGTGTACAGTGTGGGTTTATGAGTCACAGATGCACCCTCTGTGAAATTAAACCTCTGTGGTCCTGTTTTGTTATGAAGAAAAAGACAGGAAGAAGCCTTAGAGCGAAAAATGAGCTACACACCATCCCCCGTCCTCTGTTAGCATGGGTGAAGAAGAAGGAGAAGAGAAAGGCAACCATGGCCTGAAGTGTCAGTGGGCTCTTCCTGGGATTAGGAGCGGTTGGATGATGCAAAGTTTTGTTTACCCGTCTGTGTCTTTACACAAACCCATTCCTATGGTGTTTGAGGTCCAGATTCTCCAAAAGATGTAGGTGGTATACCATGAATACCTTGTAGATTATGTGATTCGCTGTGTGTGGCTCATGGGTACTATATTTGCTAGAGACTGACCATAAGACAAAATTTATATGTGTGTGGCAATTTCTGACACCACAGCACTGGTTTGTGTCCTGATTTAGGGGAGGAAAAAGTCAGAGTGTAAACACCTTTCTTGGAGCTAAAGATTTCCCACCAGTTCATCTCGACACTTGCAATCACAGTGAAACATTTCAATACGTATTTATCTCCCTAAAAACAGAGCAGTAGCTCAGACAGAAATGAGAACACTTTACAACACAGAGCCCACAGAGAACGTGGACTGAGGACAGGGAGAGAGGAGACGTTTTTATTTTGTGTATGGGCAGTTATTATAATGCACAGAAATTTGTTACTAAATAGATGATATACCTTAATCCCACACTATATGTGAATAGTAGGTAAAGAAATCTTACCAATATTTGGCCTCACTTATACAATCAAGCAAAATACGGCCATCACAATCATATTTTGACATTGTATACGATTTATCAAGTTTTTAATGGCAGGTATATATTAATAGTAAGGAAAAAATGGAGTTTCACTCTAATAAAAGTCTTAAGCTAAAACTGTACCATTCTGAGAATCTGCTTCATGTCCAGTTTTTACAGTTACACAAAATAGGAAAGAACTGCATGAAATTAAATCTTGCTGCTTAACAATGTGCAGCAGAAGTGTTTCTGCTATTAGTACTAAAAATGATTCAGCTCCTTCTCACTGATAATTCCCCACCGTTTTTTGTGCCAACATTAACAAATAGAAAGTTGTATGGATTGTAATGTGCTACACAAAGTAGGGTTGTTTTAGACTGAAATTCTCCCCTAAAAACAGAAAAGAAAAACCCAGTCAATGTGCTATTTAACTTTCTTTTTTAGTGTGTGTGTGCAGAGATTAGGAAGATTAGGAAAGGGGGTCTTAAGTGCATAGAGGGTGTTTTGGATTAAACCCAAAATCTAATCCCATGGCTGTAGCAATAGTATTTTGAAAAATCATTTTTCAGCTGCTATGTTAAATGTCTCTAAAAACAGAGGAGAGGTTTACAATCTGTTACAACAATGAATCAAAATAACTCTGCTCATTTTCCTTGAGAAATCTCAAGAGCCTTGATAAACACCACGTTGGCTCATTTGAAACAGAGGAATGATTGACAATGTAATACAGCTCAAAAGCTGAAAGAGAAAACAGACTAATTATGCATTAAATTAATACTCATCTTCTCCCCTGAGTTCCAGTCACCAGACCTGGGTCTGCTTATTAAATAATCTGTCCATGGGTCCAGCACAAGTGCACCTTAGAAACCTAGGGCCTGATCCTAAAATCTATGAAGCAAAACACATGCTTGAAGTTAAGCACGTGATTAATACACCGGTGAACACTGAAATCTGGTCCATGCAGGAATTCTCATGACGTGAATATTAAAACGTCCCTCCAAATTTCTGCAAGTGAATGATCACAGTTTGCTGATCCAGCAAGTATTTTTTCTGCCATTGGTAGCAAGCCCATGGTAGCACTGATTTTATGAGTGATAACAACACAGTGCGCAAATCTAATTAAGCCCAGGTTGTATATACTATAAAACATACAAGATGCGTTCACATATATTCATTTCACATGCATATGTACAGTCTACACATACATAACAAAGAGGGAGATTAATATACAGAAGAATATAAGAATTGCAGAAGTATTTATCAGGGAAATGTGAAGATGAAAGGTGAATTCTGTGGCTTGCAGAGGTTAAAAAATCTGATGTTGGGGCGAACTTGAAAAGAGCTGTCCTAAGAGACCCTTTTGCCAGTTAAATACTCTGCTGGAAGTATTGGCAATAGTGCAGAAACCACATTGCCTAACAGATATTTCCTTCTGTGTTTAGTGCAGAGGTATCATCAAATGAGATAACACCAAATGTGGCAATCATCTCATGTAATGGTAATGAAATTCTTCACAATTTAACAGTAACTGAGGGTGTAGTTAGCATTATTTAGAGCTAGTTTTTTGTTTTTTTGTTTGTTTGTTTGTTTTTTTCTTTTATCAGCAGATTCAGATAACTTATGGCCAGCTGTTTAAAAACTGTCCAATGGTTTTATTTTTCTATAAACCTTAGAACTGTGGTGATGCTCCGTGAATAGCTCCAAGTGAGACTGGAAGATGTCTGACATTTTTAAGGCCTTCTAATTAAAGAACATACGAATAGGCATCAGAGGGTAGATTGTGATGGGATTTTTTAGTCACGCTAATAACTTAGCAGCTCATATAATGAGCTGAAATTGGAAATGATAAACTGATCTGAACGTCTGGAAAAAGAAGGATGATTTTGATTGCATTTTGTGCAGACCACAGGAATGAGTCACTTTGCAGTACGAAGGCAAAAGAGGGGGTGGCTAGGGTAAATAAACTCTAGTACAGATAAAATGTTTTCTGCAACTCATTTGAAAATTTGCAATTCAAATATATTTTCCAGACTGTGACAGATGCTGGATTAGTTGTTCAACTCCCCTTCTGCTTCATCCCTTAGCTATAACTACTAACAATTACTGACATGAAGCACCCAGGCAAATAATATTCTCCTATCAAATTGCAAATGCTGTCTCTATGCGATTAAAAAAACTGAGACTCAGTGAGCCTGTGTGGTCTGCAAGAAGACAGATATCTAAACGGACATTGCCTCCTCTCTGGTTTTCAGTCTCTTCACTGAAACCTTAGTTCATGACCGTGAATATGTGCTTTTATAGATGTCTGAATCTGGTGTCTCAGCAGGGTAAAGGCAATATGCCCATTTACCCTGGGTGATGTCTCTAAGCCTCCCAATGTTTAATTTGGACTGCATTTCAGCTGACAATTTAAATTTTATTGATTTTTTTTTTATCTTGACAAGTCACCATCCATTGTCCAATAGGTTTTGTTTTCCTGACTCCAATTCATGCTCTGTGTTTCCCCCTTGTCAGAAAGATTATTATTTTTTTTTTCTTTTATGTGTATTTGGTTTGTGTGCCAATTTTCAGCTAGAATATAGAACAGGATATTAAGGCTCTTACAATTTAAAGACTGAATAGTAAAAAATAAAATGAAAGTATCCCTTGAACCTGTTTTTTTTTTTTTTTAACCTCTGCAAACTGATGCCACACCTCAGATCATAGGAAAAACTCAAAGCTAATATGTCAAACAAGATAAATTCAGCCTTGATTGAAGATCTTCCATTTTCTTGTAAGTTTGTGAGCTGAACTGTCTAGTGCTTGAATAAAAACTGGAAGCAGGCAAAGGGCAAGGATGCCCTCCATTTTTACAAGATTTGGAAGAAAAAATTGCAAATGAAATTTCCCTCCAACGGGAAACATTTTGTGAAACGTGGCCTGCTACTCTCTTTACTACGTGATATGAAATATCAAAAGTAACTTATGAAAGAAGATTGCATTAATATTTAGACATATAGGTCCATTAATTTGATCTGTTGTCATCTCGGAAAACAAACAGGTAGCAAGGAAGGGCAGGTTCTTGAAGTCCATGGCATTACTCGTGTCTATAAGCTGCGTCCAGTGGTGGACACAGTGGAAAGATGGTGTGTCCCCCAGATTGTTCTCAACCAGGTAGAAGTCTGTCCATGGCCAGTAGCAAACTGGCCTAGCTGACTGCTGTGGAGTAAAGCGTTGTTGTGCAGAAATTGTGCCTGTGCTGACAAATTTTATCTGCACAACGATCCGCACAACAACAGCAGACGTTTGTCTGAAACGGTCGGCTTTTTTGGCAAACAGCCTTCATTATCGGCCAGCTGCAAAGTAACTCAACATGTGAACAACCAGAAACAGGAGAAATCCTCATAAATATCTGCTCACGTTAACAATGCATTTGATTCTGGAAGGTGGGAGACATCTGGGAGCTGTTTGGAAAGCCCGTGGCTCGGAGTGTTTGCGCTATGAAAAACAGCTGACAGCTTTAAGGTGCACTGGAAGTGGCTAACTACGAGTCACCTGTCAGCCTCCTCGTAAATCTGTTAGAAAGCAGATTATGCACAAACTGGCTGGTATTCTTTATTTTTATGCATGAAAAAATATAGCAGCAGGTGACTTTAATATAAGGCAAGTAATTTGTGCACATTATACAGTATAAACTCGTCAGGCAGCTATTTTTATACTGGCAAGACTTCTGAGCAAGCCAGTTTTCAGGAGAAAAATAGAAGACAAGATTTATTGCATTTTCTTTGATTCCTCAAGATGCAAGAAAGCATCCAGCCTTCCTGCTACTAAAACATTCAGAAGACCCATTAGAGATCATACTAGAACTATATTTCTTGTGCTTTACCACTTACGTTACGTCGTCAAATTAAATAGCCTCTAGCTTTGTGAACCCTATCTTTCCGCTCCCACCAATTCCTTTTTTACCAAGCCATAGTTGCGGCAGAAAAGCATGGGGAAATGTCGTGCAAAGAAAGGGAGTATTTCAGAGCAGAAAATTCTGAGAAATTCTAACTTTTTAACAAGAGTTCCTACGCTGTTATTACCTATATACAATATCATAAATCAGAGAAGGGAACTTAGTAAGGCAAGATTTATTCATTAGGCTCTTGTGAAATGAAACTACATAAAAAAAATGATTTATTTTAGGATGGAAAATAGTAACTTGCTCAAAATAGACTTTTTTTTTTGGTGGTGTAGAGGAAAAGGTAAGCTGATGGATATTGCTGAACTTTATTTTCAGTGGTGACCCACAGAAGCAACATGAAGAAGGCAAAAAATAAATCCAGACACCAATCAATCACTTTCCTTTCCAATCACTTGCAAATACAGACAAGGTTTTGTCTTTGTGATCACAGTTGGAAGCTGCAGAGAACTGAACTAAGAGCAGCAAACTCCTTTTATATTTGTCATGAAATGGCTATAATTTTATCTGAAGGGGTGACCCCGATTTGAGCCAGCTGACCAGCTGGAAAATATACAGCCAGTTTTAGGATCTGTATAAATTACTACTTTGACTCCCTCTGAAGAAACAAAGCTAAAAGCGTTCAGATCCCTTTGAAACATTACAAGAATTAAGTTGCAGATATATCAAATTAGATGTGAGGCATTGGTTATTCTATTCTATTCTATTCTATTCTATTCTATTCTATTCTATTCTATTCTATTCTATTCTATTCTATTCTATTCCATTCCATTCCATTCTATTCTATTCCATCCTATCCTTAATGTGGTAATGAATAAATATGTGACTATGCAGTCATATCTTGTTATTCTCTGATACTCTTCTCAGGGAGAACCTGCAGTGAATAAAAGTAATGTGATTATGCAATGATCTGTAATATTTACCTAAATGAACTCAGAAGAGTCTTACCCCGATGAGGCTGAATGCCAGAACGTCTTAGTAGTATCCTGAATTTTAAATATACTTAGCTCAAATATTGACCATTGTGGAGCAAAGGGATCAGGACTTTGAACTTCATTGGAAGTATGTGAGGAGTCAGCGTTGTACCCAAGTAGTCACTAAGATGGACTGCAGTATTTTGCACTAACATTTCCTGAAGGATGAAGGCTTTTAGACTAAATACATAGCCATTGCTGTTGAAGTGAGAAATACAAAGGCACAAGTAACAGTGGTTACTTGAAAGAGAAATTAGAGTAAGTTGCAATAGCAACGTTTGGTCCTAGTCTCTAATACCGTGAGAGTTTGTCAGTCTACTCCAGACATATAAACACAGAATTAACAGGACTGGATTTCCAATACAGATGCTGAAGCAAGGTAAAATATGAACCAATAGGAAAGTCAGTTTCATAATGGTTTTTGTGGAGTAGGATATACCAATAGAAAGATTTAACTTCAGTGATACCCCTTAGTCTCTTAAAGCATGGAGAAAATTTTTTTTTATATGCTGAAATTCTTTACATGACATCTCTTGCAACAGTACCTTATTGTTCAAATAGGTTTTGAGTATGAAATAGATATATTTTTTTAACTCTATGAATTTGTGGCAACTGTTTCTTTACAACAGATGTTTTGTTCCCCTGGGAGAATCTTACAATTATTGGTGACCTTCTGCAAGATTTTTTTTAAGGAAGGTTTCTTAAATCTTTGGCTGAAAACTGAAAAAATAGCCCATAACATTTTATTGTTGCCTTGAATATTGAGTCTGTACTTACTTCTGCAATTAGATCAGCTTTTTTTCCAGTTACATTTCTAAACCCATTTATGGTGATGCAGAAGGTAATATGACCAATAATGGAAGATTTAGAAGAGTCCCATAGAATAGCTTTAATGTGATCCTCAGCAGTGTGTAATAAAATTCTATCCTTTAGTAAAGAGTTATCAGATCTCAGAAAATAACCTTTACAACCCTACTTTCCAGTTCTAAATTAAGTAAACGTAGTTCTGATACAACTATTTTTAGTTTTTTTTCCTTTCTGGGACACAAATGAATGCAAACACCGCTTTTAAATGACTAGATATGTAACTGCTGCATGTGTTGCACCAGATTGGGTCTTCTTTCCTACCGGAACCTCTTCAGAGCAACAACTGACCACTCTATGCATGCACACCCTGAAGCTTATGGTCCAAGCCCAGCTATTACTGAACTCTAAATAAGTGTATTGACTCACACTCACTCTGACTTAGCCTGGATTTGTGGTTTGATATATTTCCCAAAATCTTTGAGAATTTAGTCTGAGGTTGTTTGTGTGCCTGGCATATGGCTTAACGCACAAGCAAGAGTGTGAGAATACAGTTGTTTTTTTTTTTTCTTTCTCCCTCATCAATAGTAAAAGACTTCATCTGTGAAATTTTCTAACAGAGACTAGAGTGCAACTGCACAGCCCCAGAGACAGAAGCCAGTGAACAGGACATAAGCAGTTCTGGGATCATTCCTACAGCTTGCGTGCAAGCCCTCATCTCCATCTCAGCTTCCCTGATGTTGTGTTGAAGACCTTATCCCAGTGTGGGCTATGGGGAATATCTGTCAGTCCACCTCATACAGCAGATGTGCTGCAGTCAGGTCCAACCTCACTCATTAAGAGCAGGAAGGGACAGCAATTGCCTCACTTTTGTACTGAGTGGAAAACAAACATTACGGAAAAGTTTTGTTGTTTTATTTTTTTCCCCCATGTCTTTTATTTCTTGCTTTACGCATAGGAGATGGATTTAGTTCCATTCAGACCAGCTGACCTTTAAGTCCTCAACAGATCTCTTTCATGAATCACAATAAATACGTTAGCTGATTGGACTAGAAGCAAGAATGGGGGAAAATGGAATTTCTTACTCAGTGTCCTGTGAGCACAGTGTGACTCCTGCCCCAAGGGAAAAAACAAAGACCCGATGGGACTATGGGACTTGACTATGATGACTAGGGTCTGAGAAGCTATCTTGAATAAGTCTTAACAGAGATTAAGTCCAGTATCACAATATTGAAACCTCTCTAATGTGCCATTGATGCTGAGAAATGTCTAAAGTCCATGTCTCTTTTTTAAAGGAAGAAAAAAAAAAACTTATGGAGGGAATATACTCTTTCAATACAGTATACTTGTGACACTGCCACTTGCTCAGGAAATGTGGAATCAGGCTTAGATTCAATTCTGTGCTTAAGGGAGTTCAGACTTGTAGCTCCCATCTCCTAGTGAATTGCCTTAACTAAACCAGTGTTGGAGAAAGTGGTGAAAAACATGTTTCTCTGACAAAAAGGATTTAAGAATTGTCATCTCTGAATAAGGGCATAGCAACAAGCACAACCTTCACTTAGTGAGCAGAGTGACTTAGGCTTGGTCCTTGGGTCTTAATGAATTTTATCCAAAGACAATTTTAAATGGGATGCTCCTCAGGTGCTCAGGGCCTAGCACAGAGTTCTGGACTCGGCTCTGGCAGAGCAGGGGCTTTGCAGCAGGTCACTTGGATACAACATTCCTGTGTTAATTTTAGCTTTGGAGTCCTTCCGTCTCACCTTATTTTTTAATTGTACGGAGTAACTGACCATTTTTAGAGAGCTTTCTCTAAAGATAGTGGAAGTGAGCACTGAATGGACTCTCCTGATGGAACAAAGTCCTAAATCAATGTGAAATGCACTCAGAAAGAGGTTGTCCATACACATCCTTTCCTCTTTGTGGGTGGCTCCAGAGAATAATGATGCTATTGCTTATACATAGCCAAAAGGGCAAGAAAGGGTAAAAAAGCTGACCCAACAGTAACCATCACTGCAAAGCAGCTCTGAGGGGTGAGGGTAATGCAAGTGCCTTTATTAAAAGCATCTGGCATGCAGAGAAATGCGATATTTTGGCACCATCAGAAACTTTATCAAGACATAGCCATGTAAGGCTGTGTTGATTGTTATTTATAGCATCAGCTTAGGGGGGGGTATGGAAATTATACCAGGAACTTCATTAGTATCAGCATGAGAGCCATGGCCAATCTTGCTGCTCTAGCGATTGTGTTCATTCCATAGTGCAGATACTGCAAGCAGCCAGGGAGAAATCTTGGTGCCTTTCAGCTTTATTACGGTGGAAGCATATGTGAAAATGGAGAGCAACTACAATACTGACCAGGCAACACCTTTCACGGTCCGTTACATATTTTCTACAGCCACATCCATATACTGACATCCCTTCTGTCAGCTAACCTCCAAGGGAAAGCAGATTTCTGTTTTCTTCAGAAATTAAACCATTGGAAAGGGGGAAGTTTCTAGTGATAAAAATCTAGAGCTTTAAAAATCTGTGATTTTTTTTTTTTTTAATTCAGAGGAAAGCATAATGTAAACTGAATTATGCAAGGGATGACATGTGCCATTAGCGGATGTGCAAGTTATCTACTGCATGCTTTCAGTGTGGCGAAATCTGGCATGAAGTTGTTTTAATTGTAAACCTCTTATCAGTTTGAGAACTTTTCAGTCTTGCAGGCACTTATTTTCTTTAACTGGGTCACCTGATACTCAGCCAAGTAAAAGAGATGTCTGATTTATTGTTTAAAGCAAGATGCTGCCAATTACTAACGTCAACTATATAATGCAAACACCCACTATAGGTGTTAGAGCTCTGACTTATCCCTAATTTTCAGGCTGTATGTATCTGCTACAGTCTCATTTTGACTGTTTGGTGTGCTTGTGGGTTTTGCTTCAGAAAGCCCTTATTCAGGTGTGAGCAGCTGGTGCTGCTGTCACACTAGCTCTTGTCAAGGGAGAAGCTGAAAGAGGTTTGGTTTCAAAGGGTTTGCAGTGCTGGTATGTATGCTTGTGGGCTTTGGTCCTTAGCATGCTTGCAGACTGCATCACCAGAGAGTTACAGAGGGGAAAGGCTGAACTTGAGGAGTCTCAGTCTGTATAAAGAGCAGAGCTGCAAAAATGTTACTGAAAAGAAAAATCGTGGCTTGAATCATAGAATTTTCCCTCTATGCTTGCTACTGCTTATGGTCTGCATTTAATAACATATCCAGATTTTTAAAATTCAAACTGCTATGCAATCCTACTTTAATCTACTAGTTTTATATCAGGTAGAAGAGTGGAAAAAGACACGCAACAGCACTGTATTGTGAAATTCTGCATTCCTATGGGTGTCTGTTAATTTTCAAAGGTTCCAGTTCAAGTTCTAACTGAACAACTGGGATAGAAGTTAACAAACTTGAGAGTTTTAAGTGTTATACCTTAGCTGAATCAGATATACTTTTTTTTTTTTTTTAAATGAAGGTTTGTCTTGCATTCTGTGCTGGCCATAATATGTTTCATTTGCTAGATTCTTTATTGGTACTAAACCAGGTGATAAAATCCACATGAAATACAGCCATGTCAGAAATTGAAACATCTGATTTAACTTGTCTCTCCAGTTTGGTGCAGCCATTCCTAATTGCTTTACCTCTGAACTTTTCTCCTCTGTGGATTAATTACCCAGGAAAACTTATCCTGACAGCCTCACTTATATCTAGAGTTACATTCTGTTCGACCAGTGCCTCCATCCAAATTTTTCCCCTGGGCTGAACGTCAGTTTAGTACGTTCTCTTGTCTATGGATATTATGGGAAAATCAGAAATGTGTAGGCCTTGTATATGCTATCTTCAGTAGGGATTTTTGTATGCAAATTCATTTTCTCCTCTCTAATAACACTCTAATCTGATTCACCCGTTGCAATAATTCCCTTCTAGTTCTTATAAGAGCTAATTAGATCTACTATAACATATAGAAATCTGCATTGCCACTTTAAAATTTATTCTTCTTAATTTTTTCCCCTTATTGTTAAAAATTAGATGGCCAAACAGCACGTATCCTCAAATGACTAAACGGTGCAATTTTTCTCACTGCCAGTGTAGAGATCCTTGTGCGTCATTTACCTACGGCATTGCTTCCTCTCCTTGGCGTTATTACATTTGCAGACAAACTTGAGGATTCATAACAGGAATTTTTACTGTGAAATTACCTGCAATATACATTTGTCTGTAACTCCTGAAGACTGTCTCTTATTTCCTGATAATGTTTTATGCTGCTCAGTTTAAGATTAGACTCATGCAATCAGAAACTTCCAACCCCCAAAGACCTTTTTGACTAATTCCCCTGTAAGATGTCAATAGGTAATAGAAATTATGTAATCTTGTGCTTTCTGGGCCACAACAAAGTTGAAAAGGGAATCACCCTGTTATTCTCAAATGAGCTATTAAATAATGACAGAGGACTGCATGGTTTCTGGTAACTGTACTTGAAGTGTAGCAGACAGACGTTAAACATCCTGTGCCTCCCATTTATATAAACATTGGTTTGGAAATCAGTAGGCTCAGTAGTCTTCAAAATCCTCAGTAACCACCCGGCTACCGTTAGAAATTAGAAGTACAAGCCTGCCTTCAGGACATGAGTGACCATTTGGGAGATGTGGGTTCAGGATCATGCCCAGGCTATGACTAACACCTGAGCTGGTGTGACATCTGGCAGCCAAAGGGACGCTCTGCACACGTTACTTGATAGGCAGCAGAGGGAGAGGAGCAGAACATCAAAAGGACCACTAGGGAGGACCAATGGCATTACATTTATACATGGCAAGTCATCACTCCTTTTCACTCCTTAAAAATTTAGCAGGAATACAGAACCACAAAAGAGAAGTTTCTGTTTTCCTAGAAAGAAATTATGTTTCCTACATGAATGCTTCTAAGGGTTCAGTGTCGCATATTTTGGATTATTTAAGGATACTCATTATGACTAGTTCATGTGCCCAAGTCAGAAAAATCGTTAGTCTCCACTGCTGTGTGGGAAATGAGAACTTCCTAAGGTAGGTGCAGACAGTTAAGCTATGAATATTTCCCTTTGTAACTTGTTAGGTATCCATTTGAGTTTGGTCAGGGAGAGAGCAATATTATGTTTTAACTTTGGAGTCCAGAAATAAGAGTTAGGGGCACAAACCAATCACAAATTTAAGTAGAGGATGTCACAGAGATAATGAAAGCTGAGGAGAGAATTTGATGAAGTAGGGAGGGGAGGAAATGCTATTAGGCAGATAGGAAATCTGGGTAACATGGTGAAAAGGAAAAACCTGAAGAACAGATGAGTGTCTGGCAAATGTTGTATAACTAGAGTTATTCTGGCCAGCTTTGGGTAGAGAAGAGCCAAAGCCCAAAGCAGGCTCTGGTAAGGACTGCCCAGAAAGAAGAACTGGAATGGAAAAAACTTGTGAAGCACTTTCCAACTGTCCCAAATTCCTTCATCAGTAATGTTGAGTGTTCTTTTACCAATCAGCTTGGATTAGGGCTGGAGGTGATGAGGTAGCGTCTCAGCTTCAGCATGTACGTAGCAGCTTTCATGCACACTCAAGCTGAACTGGAGGAAAAGAAAGATGAGTCCCCAGTATTTCTGCAGGAAAAAAAAAGAAAAAAAAGAGTTCTGTTTAATTACTGCATTTTGCCCAGTTTGCCTACCAGCAGTAAGCCATTGTAAGAACATTCAGCTTATTGTCTCCAGAGAAGATATTACCAGTGGAGCAGCTGTGAAGTTTCAGTGAAGCATCTAAAATTAAATCACATGAAGCTGTCTAATTTCTTATTTTCCCATTCCAGTAAAGCCTGTTTTCTGGTTCAAAAACATATCGAATGCACTCAGCTTTTCATGACCTACATTCCATGCGTTAGTTAGCCTCACCCTGCCCCCCCCAGTGACAGACACCCAGGGACTAAATGTCAGTAATACTTTCCCAGAAATAGAGATGATGCATGTATAATAGAGATGATCATTAAAGAGATTAGGATTGGAGGCATTCTGGGCTGCAGCGACCATGCCATGGTTGAGTTCATTATCTCGAGGAGTATGGGCCTGGCGAAGAGCAAAGTCAGGACCCTGAAATTTAGAAGAGCGAACTTCCATCTATTTAAAGACCTAGTGGATGAGATCCCCTGGGACACTGTCCTTAGGGACAGAGGAATAGACCAGAGCTGGCAGCTCTTTAAGGACACTTTTCTTAGAGCGCAAGACCTCTCCATCCCCGTGTGTAAGAAATCAAGCAGGGAAGGCAGGAGACTGGCATGGCTGAGCAAGGACCTGCTGGTTAAACTGAGGTGTAAGAAGGAAATGCACAGGTGGTGGAAGCAGGGACATGTGGCTTGGGAAAAGTACAGGAATGCTGTCCGGGATGGGATCAGGAAGGCCAAG
>VXAL01018730.1:0-21620 GCA_013399475.1 Chauna torquata
CAGGGATGGGACATCCACAACTTGTCTGGGCAACATGTTCCAGGGCCTCACCACCCTCACAGTAAAGAAAGTCTTACATATATCTAATGTGAATCTGCCCTCTTTCAATTTAAAACCGTCCTCCCCTATCCTATCAATACATGCCCTTGTAAAAAATCCCTCTCCAGCTTTCCTGTAGGCACCCTTTCCATATTGGAAGGCTGCTATAAGGTCTCCCCTGAGCCTTCTCCTCTCCAGGCTGAACAACCTCAGCTCTCTCAGCCTCTCTTCACAGGAGAGGTGCTCCAGCCCTCTTATCATCCTCATGACCCATCTCTAGACTTGCTCCAACAGGTCCCTGTCTTTCTTTTGTTGAAGACCCCACAGCTGAACTCAGTACTCCAGGTGGGGTCTCACAAGAGAGGAGTAGGGCGGGAGAAACACTTCTGTTGACCTGCTGACCACACTTCTTTGATGCAGCCCAGGATGTGGTTGGCTTTCTGGGCTGCAAGCACACATTGCCAGCTCCTGTTGAGTTTCTCACCCACCAACACCCCCAAGTCCTTCTCCTCAGGGCTGCTCTCAGTCCATTCTCCGCCCAGCCTGTATTTGTGCTTGGGATTGCCCCGAACCTGGTCCAGGTCCTTGCACTTGGCCTTGTCATGAGGTTGGCATGGGCCCACCTCTCAAGCCTGTCCCTCTGGATGGCATCCCTTGCCTCCAGCGTGGCGATTGCACCACACAGCTTGGTGTCATCGGCAAACTTGCTCAGGGTGCACTCAAGCCCACTGTCCACATCACCAACAAAGATGTTAAACAGCACTGGTCCCAGCACGGACCCCTGAGGACTGCCAGTCATCACTGGTCTCCACTTGGACATCGAGCCGTTGACTGCAACTCTTTGAGTGCGACCCTCCAGCCAATTTCTTATCCGCCGAGTGGTCCATCCGTCAAATCCGTGTCTCTCCAATTTAGAGACAAGGATGCTGTGCGGGACTGTGTCAAATGCTTTGCACAAGTCCAGGCTCTTCTCTTATTCACCAGTGCTGTAACCCCATCATAGAAGGACACCAAGTTTCTCAGACACAATTTGCCCTTAGTGAAGCTCTGTTGGCTGTCACCAATCACATCATTGTTTTCTGTGTTCCTTAGCATAGTTTCCAGGAGGATCTGCTTCATGATCTTGCTGGGCACCGAGGTGACACGGGCTGACCTGTAGTTCCCAGGGTCTTCCTTTTTTCCCTTTTCCAGTCTGTGGGAACTCCACCAGACTGCCACAACTTCTCAAATATGATGGTTAATGGCTTAGCAACTTCATCCACCAGTTCCCTCAGGACCTTCAGAAGCATCTCATCAAGTCGCATGGACTTATGCACCTACAGGTTCCTTAGACGGTCTCAGACTTGATCTTCTCCTGCAGTGGGTGGTTCTTCATTCTCCCAGACCCTGCCTTTGCCTACTGCAACTTGGCAGTGGGGCTAGAGCACTTGACAGTGAAGATTGAGGCAAAAAGCTGTTGAATACCTCAGCCTTCTCCATATCCCAGGTAACCAGGTCTCCCGTTTCCTTCCAGAGAGGGCCCACATTTTCCCTGCTCTTCCTTTTTATCACTGGCATGCCCGTACAAGCTGTTCTTGTTATCCTTGACATCCCTGGTCAGATTTAATTCTGTCAGGGCTTTAACCTTCCCATCCTGATCCCTGGCCACTCAGACAATTTCTTTGTATTCCTCCCAGGCTTCCTGTCCTTGCTTCCACCCTCTGTAGGTAGTTTTTTGTTTTTTGTTTTTTGTTTTTTTTTTGTGCTTGAGTTTGTCCGAGAGCTCCTTGTTCATCCAGGCAGGCCTCCTGGCCTTTCTGCCTGACTTCCTCTTTGCTGGAGTGCATTGCTCTTGAGCTTGGAGGAGGTGATCCTTCAATATTAGTCAGCTTTCTTGGGCCCTTCTTCCTTCCAATGTTTTATCCTACGGTATTGTACCAGGCAGATCCCTGACGAGGCCAAAGCCTGCTCTCCTGAAGTCCAGGGTAGTGAGTTTGCTGCACTCCCTCCTTTCTGCCCTAAGCATCTTGAACTCCACCATCTCATGGTCACTGCAGCCAAGGCTGCCCTTGAGCTTTACATTCCCCACCAGCTGCTCCCTGTTGGTAAGGACAAGGTCCAGCATAGCACCTCTTCTCATTGGCTCCTCTATCACTTGGAGAAGTCATGATTTTGCTAGTTAGTAAAGAAAACATCTCCTTGTACCACTAATTGAAAGAATTTCAGTTCTGCAGCTGAAAATTATTAGTTCGAGCTCTATATTGACATGTTACTCCACGAAATTCAAAAAATGCCCATTTACTGACCACTGGCCTCTGTTGTCTCATGGGTTTTCTCCACTTACCCTCAGAATCAATTTCTTCTACCTTCTACTGCTCTTTAAGGAACACATTTAATTCTTGTGGGAAAGATGACCAGCTTAAGCACAGTCTGCATTGCATCCTTGCGTTGAATTTAAGATTTCTGCTGAGAAAAAAATCCAAGACCCCTTGTACAGTTTGACTGCTGCCAAAAACAAATTCTGCTTTTTGTTATCAAGACCTTATATCTGGGTCATATTAGAGGTACAAAGAGAAAAGTTTTGCCATACATTAACTGCAAATAAGTGCCTTCTGTCATTCACATAACCACCCCAATATCTTACCTTTCAGTAGCAATTTGCTCACACATTTTGCAAGAGCAAGGAAGCATGAAATGGCTTGTCCCTTGCATTATAACAACGTCAAGAGAGTTCCCAGCTTGTGTTAGATCTATCGTTTGCATTTCTAATTTAAGCAGCTGAATTCCAACAGCATCAACTCTTTCTCTGAAATATTTTACAATTGCCTGCAAACATTTGTGAATTTTTTTTTCTCACTCTTAATACGAAGGTAGACATTCAGCTTAATATGATTTCCAAGTTTCAAGTACTACCCTGTTTCTGCAGTCACTAGGAGGCCATCTGAACAATACTGTGCAGCAGCTGCTCCAGAGTGATTTGGAAAAAAAATACACTGCTGCACTCCTGCATCCCAAGGCAACAAGTTACACTGGAGTAATCCTTTCAATTACTGATGGCAAAGCATGGTGACCAGCCAGCACCACCTTCTGGTAAGCAGGTACCGAGCTCACTGAGTCTCTGTCCTCCCGCAACACGCCAGGTGAAGGAGGCATTGATCCGTGTCTGAGGAAAGATTAGTTGCTACTTTATAGTCCTCATAAACTGGTACACTGCCGTCTGTTTTCACTATACTACACATACAACAGGGAAGATTATTCCTTCATTTTCAGCTTCCCTGTGCTGCTGTTTCACAGAGACTCTTCTTTTGGAAGCTTTTGGGAGGGCTTCAGTACAGAGATGTGGAACTGCTCTGCCTTTGGACTTGACTTTTGGACTCAGCACTGTTAACAGAGCCTGCTCCCTAATGTGAGAGTGGAAGTTTGTTCAGTGAGCGGTTCCCTGCTGACTGAGCACCCTGCCCAATGTTCGACCTCTCACAGCCTCTGAATCACCTTCATGTAGCGACTGCTTCCCCCTTCCCTCCTATACACTGCCAGACTTCCACCTACTGCTACTACATCCATTAAATTATCCCCTCACCAGATTCTTCATTATCCACTGATATTGGCCCCTGATTCTCTGTCCAACGTTCCACATGTGCTTTTAGATACTTGTTCCTGAAATGGACTGTAAAGGTGCAAGCAGATACAGAAAAAAAAAAAATGAAAATTTGGTTGTTTAAAGTGATCTAAGATGTGCTCTACCTTAAGTGATGTTCCACAGCACTGGGCTGTAGGGTTTCTTTCCTGAGAAGACCAAGAGCCTGCCATGGTGAGGGAAGAGGGATGTCCTGTCCCTGGGAGGTGTGGGTCTGGCACATCAGGGGAAGGAGGCCATGGTACCAGCTCTGGGATGAAGGAGAGACAAAGAGAAGCAGGAAGAGCAGATGATACTCAGCCACTCTGCTGAGATGAGACCCCGCAACAAGCAGGCCTGAGGACTTGGTCGAGTGTACGCAGCTTGGGGACAGAAAGTTTTTATTCCTTCCGTGTGTCTTCCTCTAACATGAAGCCTGCCTTTGGATTGTCACCCTGCCTCTTTCTCTTCAATTAGGTTTTCAGTCTGTTGGGACAGACCTTCTTTCACAGGTATGTGCACAGTGCTTATCACAAGGAGATCCTTCTCATGGTGGAAATATTTAGACAATAGGAAAAGTCACAGAACTTGAATCTAGCTGTGTGAATGGTGCTGGTAGAGAAAGATGTCCCTGTATCTACTATCAGTCCCCCGTAGCAGACAGACTGGTGGTACAGGAGGGTATCCAAAGTCCTCAGTCTAACACAGCTGTGTATGAGGGGCATCACAAAGGTGCATAGCTTGGCTGAACCTCGTGAGGCTACACCAGCTGCAGCGGTAGAGCTGTTCTGCACTGAAGGTGCACACTTCTTCCCAACACCTTTAAGAATCAAAATCCTACAAGTTACTGTATTTTCCGTCCTACTTTACTGCTATTAGGTGAATTAGGATGTCCAATTCTTGAAATAAAAAACATGGTTAACACATTTTTAGAGAACTGAAAAGCAGCAGTCTCATCAAAGCATCAAGTATGACAAGCACTGAGGTTTTCTTAAACCAAAAAAAAAAAAAAAAAAAGCACAGATGGTCTGGCAAGCTGCTTAGCAGTTATGCCTTTGCTCTGGCTAACTGAGAAACTGATGAAATGGCACATGCTTTAATTGTATTCCTATTTTCAAACCATGGTTCTGATGTTTTTCAGGGTTGTAACAGGTTGTGCTATTCATTTTTTCTACAAGTGAGTAAGGAGTTGTTTGCTTCACTATACCCAGAGATCTCATGAGCTCTACTACTAAAAAACATCTCTAGCATTGAAATCAAAGCAGCAAGTGTTCAGAGTCTCATCATGTCCAGGTATTTTATTTTCAAGTTGGCCCCACCCTGCAGAGATGACATTTAATCACAATTAACTTAAAAACCAGAAAAACAAACATATAATAATAAACAAACAAACAAACAAACAAAAACAGCAGATAGGTCTTCAAGTTGTGTGTGCCTGAAGTAAGGAAAAGTCATGGACAATCCATGCAGTCATTCACAGCAAAATATCATACAAACACCAGAACAAGCATTGCCACTTAATATAAAATAAAATGAAGCATAATTCAAAATTAGGAGAGGTCACTTGGAAAAACATTTCTGAAAGGTTTCGGCAAATCACTATCAACACACTCAGTTACTAACAATACATTTATTTGTTTGATGGCTGCAGATGCAAGCAGCAGCAGTCAGAAACAAAGTGGACAAGGGAAGCCCAACTCTTAGGAGTTTTCCACGTGAGAAGAAAGAAGGTCCTGATCTTTGTACTCTCTCTTTGATACTCTCTCTTCATGTCATTCCCCTTTCAGCTATTAACTCAGCCCCGAAAAAATTCTTCTTTACAGGGAATTTTACTAGTTTTCCTGATCTCCTAAATTTGAATATTGGTGAAATTTGTCCTGCAGCAGCATCTGACTCCAGATATCTCTATTGTACCATGGTAGCACCCAACGGCAGCTTCAGAAGCTTCCCATTCACCATCAGCCAGTTCAAACCTCAAGGCGTCTATATGAACCACCCCCTCAAAACATTATCTTGTGCTACCTCCCCTTATCTTGTTGGTGAACCCAGAGGGGCCTTCAGGAGACGATCAGCCTCTTTTTCTTGTGGTGATGCCCCTGCACAGATATGATAGGTCATGGGGGAGACTGGAAGGGAGAAAATCGTCTTCCTCCAGCTGGACCCTGTGAAGACCAAGGGAAAAGCCTCTTAGAAAGGGTGGAAACTCAGCATGGTGCAGCAGGCTCCATACAAAGCAGGACATTAATCTTTTCTTTTTGTAGGGCTGAAATGTGGTCTGTAAACAATTTGAAGAAGTGCTGCACCACTTTTCAGTCAGTAGAAAACATATTTTTATACAATACCCCCAAAGAACAAGAGAAGATCACACATGATCACACCTCATACCAACAGGGCACAATGCACTGTGCACTAGGTTACAATATAAAGCACACTGACATTTTATGAATCTTCCTACAGAGCAACAAGTCGTCATTCCCAGTTACTTCCAGAAATGTCTTTCTTCTTTCCAGTTGCTTTGTTTGAAACTTATCCCATTCTCTATACAATCTAACATCAAGCTTCCTTGCTTATTCTCAGGACAAGAAAAATTGTTCACAGGAAGAAAGCAGATGCTTAAGAAAGTCAAGCCTGAAATACAGGTCAGTAGGCCTGAGTAGGAGACCAAAGCTAGGAAACTGCTGAAACTATTTGTGCAGGGAAAAGCCTTTAAGATTACACAAGCTTAGGATAAACCCTTGGTTGCAGAAGTCAGTTTTACCTCTTTCTCTTCAGTGGTCTAGAATTCCATGTCTACTCTATACAGGAGAAAATAGCTATCTGTACATTTTACTTGTTGCCAGCAAATTCCTATAAAACAATATTATCTCCATACTATATAGATAAACGCTCTGGCTTACACTTCTCTGAACTACATGCTTGTCTATTAAGCAGCACTAGCAGTGCACATCTATCCCAGCCAACAAAACGGGCCATGGCCCAATCTTGGCTGAGTTGCCCAACAGCTTGCATCCCCACACCTAAGCTTTCTACCCCACAAACAAAACAGCCTTATCCATATAGTCTGTTAGGAACAGGGTTCCATGGCCCATGTTGTTCCCTAAGCACCTTTGGCCTTGCACAAAGAGTGCTTGTTGACCACAAAAACTGAACCAGAGAACGTGCTGACAATTCAATAGGATTGGGGTCAACTTACCTGCACCCTTACTTAATGAACACCATGCTCCACCATGGACTTAACCCCAAGATCATGAAATCCAGCTGCTGGCAGAATACTGCATCTGCGTTTTACAGGGCTTTTATTAAAATGGTCAGCCTCCATTTTAAAATGAGGGTGGGCTTTTCTCCCTCTGATAATGAAATGGCCAGAGCCCTGGAGTAGAAAAGCTGTTTCCTTCTCAAAGCAAGCATACCACAAGTCATGCAAGCTCCATAAACCGTTATGACCAGATACCTCTTTAACATGGAAAATTCAAACCACAAAAGTTCAAAAACAAGCCTGCAGCAAGCCCTTGGAAGAAAGGCGTGTCCTTTCCTCTAATCCTGTTATCCCAACCACTAACTTTTTGTGGCTTCTCTGGAGTCCAAATCTCTTTCTTCCACCACCTTTGAAACCTGTCCATGGGTCTGTTCCCTGCAGAAACTAGTCATTGTGCTTCTTGCTTATAGTCAGTGCCCATGCTAAAACTTTAGTGTCGGCTCTGCCTTCTTCTCCAACCTCACCTGCCACATCTAGGATCTGAAAGCTTCTCCAGACTGAATCAGCCCAGCAGCTCTCAAGGGAGAGGGACTCTCCTCTTCTTTCCAACAGCTTCACCTTTTAACCAGGCTGTACCAGCCAACATGGGGCAACTAACCAGCCTTACACTCTTCTGTCCAGCCACATGCTTTTTAAGAAAATCCACAATATAAGTACTAACATTAAACATCCATAGCCTCTGTTGCACACCCCCATGTCTCACCTGCAAGGCTGCTCCAGAGCCTCACAGCTATCCTAATTAAATGAGTTCTACTGATCAGCCTAAGGTTGAATCTCGGTCAATTCATATCCTCTTGTTTATTTGTTATTATGTACCAGGTGGTGCAGAAGGGCCAGATACTGGACAAATCTCATTTCCTGGAGTCTCATATTGTCCAGAAAATCTCTGGATGCTGAGGGACCATTGCAATACTTCTTCACATTTTCTCACCGTTCTCTCTGAATTTAAACCAAGCTAATTTTTTTGGTGAGATCCTCCAAATCTCTCATTGGCAGAGCAGCTCTTGGGCCCACAGGCAGCAGCCAGCTGTTATGCATCAAATTCCAAGCTATGGCAAAGCACACTGCAGAGGGGCTTCTGAGAAGGAAAGGCCAATATCCTGGTCTGTGAAGCCCATAATGTGGATCCATACAGATTTACTGGCTTGGGGCTGGAAAAAATACACCAGCTTTTGCATAAATCAGTGCCCAGTTAATGCAGCTTTCCCTGGGCTATTAGACTGGGGAAGTGGTGTTTGAACATGCCCTCTGCTACAAGGGCTAAGCTATTTGCACTGTTGCACTGCCAACCGACTCTGCTAAACCCTAAATGGCTACAAGTGGCACCAAGGACCACTCTTTCTCTTCTCCAAGACCAAGCAAGAACAGGCCACTAGATCAAATGATTCATCTTTTCATCTTTTCAAATTACCTGGATAACTGCCTGGTCACCAGCTAACACAGTTAAGAGTTGATGTTATTTGGCAAAGTTGGTGATAGCAGAGGGTTATTAGTTTAAGAATTTCTGCATTAAATAGGAAAAGATCTGTTTATAATGATCTGCTGGAAAAAGAAATGCCATTAAAAAGCCCTTGCCATGTCTCCGTGTGTTGTCATAAACCAAAGCCCAAAGAAAGGCATTTAGAGCAAGTTTTTAAATGATTTTAAGCTTTATTGCAAATTGCCATAGTATGACATGGCATAAGTTTGTTGCTCATGACATTTATTTTAATTCCTACAGCACACTAGCTTACCATAGTGTCTGCAATGTGATTCAAGAATGGAACAAAGTGCAAACAAATGTTAATGTGCCATATGCAAACAACATTTACATTTGCTGTTGGCAGCATAATTTAAAGTATTATTCAGGAAACTTCCAGCCATGACCCTTATTAAAAATGTCAGTATGCAGTGAAGTACTTGCACCTATATGAAAAGAAATAAATCTGCAGGCTTTTTTAAATTAGCTTTGATTGGGATATGCTTAATTTTTTTTAACTTATGAATACTTATATCATCATAAACCTAATCTGAACAAAATCTACCAGATTTAATAAAGAAGGATTGAATTGTATACTTTATACTGTGAACAAGATGGATTTCTTCCACTATGATTACAGAACCAGAACCTTAATTTCACTTTTAATTTCAGAATTCTACATAAAATTTGAGACAAGTTAGCTTTGAGAGTAACTCTTGTAGAGCAGAATCTCTAGTTATACAAATAGACGCTGCTTTCTTCAGTGGAAGTGAATCGATTTACTGATTTGAAAGAAGAAAGACTTCTTTGAAGGAGTGTTGAGTTAAATGCTACATGCCTGTATATATGAGTGGGGAGGAGAACAGAGAGAAATGTGGGCAGTGTATACCAAGGGGTGGTCAGTTTAGCCACAGTCTGTGTAATCATTCTGTGTTGAAATAACCTTTTCTCTAGGAAAAATTACTTAAACCAACACACTGCTGTAAGAAGCCTGACTTCTGGTGAATGCCCATTTCCAGGAGAGTACCTGTTGGAACTGCAAAATAAGTCTTGAAATAGAAGAAAGACCTGATATGATAATATAGCCAGCAAAATATACAGTCCTAAATGTTTTCTAATGTGACTGAAGCAATTCATTCTGATAACCTCAAGTAACAATATAGATCATGGTCCACAGTGTTCACCATATTGAATGCTAAACTAAGACAGCATATTCCTGGGGAAATTGTGGGTGAGGATGATCCAGCAGTTGTAGTACTGTTTTCTTGTCAAGCAGCAATGCAGCAATGAAGAGATCCCCAAAGAGCTCAGTCCCTTCTCTCCTCTGGCAGTGAGGGTATCACCACACCCCTAATATGCAGTCTGCTAAAAGTAACCTTTACAATGCACTGCACTGGTTAAAAACTAACCTTCTGATGTCATCAAAACAAAAGATTTCAGCCTTGTGGAAACAGAAGGTGAAAGTTAACTTTAGGACCCAAGGGAACAGCATGAAGCTGCATCAGGAGGAGTTCAGATTGAGTATTAGGAAAAGGTTCTTCACCAAGAGGGTGGTTGGGGAGTGGAACAGGCTCCCCAGGGAAGTGTTCAGAGCACTGAGCCTGCCGGAGTTCAAGAAGCGTTTGGACAACGCTCTCAGACATGGGGTCTGATTTTTTGGTAGTCCTTTGTGGACTCGATGATCCTTGTGGGTCCCTTCCAACTCAAGATATTCTATGGTTCTATGATGCTATGACTCAATGATTTTTCCCAATGGCTTTTGGTAATGCTATAAGATATATAGCATTTTGATGATGTTACAGTGTCAGCACTATGTATATGTGTGTGTGTGTGCCCTGTGAGTATGTGTGCGCTTGGCCAGAAAACTCCTTCATCCAAGGTTTTTCAATTAGCAATAACAGGACTAAATTATCTCTCTTTGGTCAGATACTTCTAATGTTATTTTCTTCTATCCAAAATAAAATGCAGCCAGCACATTTAGTCCTGTAAATATTCATCACAGGTGTCTGTATAATGTTTACTCCTGACTGGCTGTGCTGGGGAGAGGAATACTTGGTTATGTGTTGTGTATTAATCAGTGCTGTGGCACTACAAATTAGTCTTTAAAATCCAACAAGTTTTGTAGAGTTCAGTGGGTTTTGTTCATACTGTGATGGAGCTGTAATCACATTTTAAGGTTTTTCACTATACTGGTTTTACTAATGTGATTTTGTTGTTGTTGTTGTTGTTGTTATTGTTGTTGTTGTTGTTGTTGTTGTTAGGAAAAAGATGGTAAATCAGTGTTCAGTATTATCATTCCAAGTAAAAGCACAACATCCTAACAAAAACAATCCTTGATTTTTAAGTCTATGGCTGATAAATCCATTTGCATGAATCAGGTCAGCACAGTTGGACACAAGATGATCTGCATTTATTGGTTAAAGAATCTCACACAAAGGAGATCCTCATAGCTTGCTGAATTTGAAATTCTAAAGGTTGCCACCAAATAATCTTAACTTTGCCTTTGTATGTGTGACTGGTTTCTGGTTTACCCTTTTTCCTATTCGCAGCAGTATTGCTTTATGGAACGCACCAGGTTGCCTTGCTTGAAACACAGTAACTCAGGCAGTATTGTGCTATTAATTTCTCAGGAATTTCACTCTCACGTTTAACACAGCACCACTGCAACTCCTCCTTGGTCATGTTAGTAGGCAGCTCCATTTGATCTGCCCTTAGGGCCCCCCATGCACCCAGACCCACCCTTAGCTGTCAGTGTGACGGTAAAACGCTGCCTGATTTCTTCCGTGAACAGCTACACATCACTCAGTTTTCAGGCCACTGAGCAAGGGCTTGAACAAGCTTTAGATATAGTAGTCTTTGAAGCCTTGTGCAAGAACTGGAGGGAGTGTCAGTGAAAAGAAAGAAGTGTGACCTCCTCCAGTCTCTCTCACCCTGTGGGCATGAGGCCAGAACATGTATTAGCCTTGAAGTATATTAAATTTATTTGTCCAATTGCTGTTTGTAGTGATTGCGTGGTGTTTTATATACATTGTTCTTGAATTGCCCTAAAGCAACACATGAGTTGCAGTGTAATTTGTACTTTCAAAGATGATTTCAAAAGCCTGCAGTGTGTCAGATCTTTATTGTTCCAGTTAGACAGGAACAAATACCTGAAGCTTGCAGGAGTTCTCTATTGTCTTTTACCCAAGCAATGTACATCAGATGTCACCATTTATATTCTAATAACAAACTGTCACATGGCACAAGTGTCTTTTCTGCCAGTAACTCCCCAGTTTATCAAAATAGGTGAAGAATAAAAAGCAATTAGCCAAATCACAACTCAGACATCTGGCAGCAGTGATAGATCTCATATTTCATGATACATCATTTTTTCTAAGTGACCTGAGACGCCTGCACACAAGAAATGTGCCTGTTCTGTGATCGCTGTGTCTTTAGGAAGATTGTTCACGCAATCATTTGAACTCTTATTTGCATGGTGTGCAAGCAAAGCAGGGTATTTGGAAGTCATCTTCCATTAAGCAAACAGAGTAACTGTCTCATGTTCAGAGAGTAATATCCTTTCCCTTCATCTCCCAGAGCTCACCTCAAGACCTGTGGGAGCTGGAGGCACAGGAGGCCATTACCTTCACCTCAGTCAGGTGAGCAGGTACGTCCCTTGTAACAGCCTTCACTTCTTCAGACATGGCATAGAGGGACTGGAAGACAAGTGACCTGGATCGTATTCTCACTGGCCATATTTGTCTTTTGTTCAGACCTTGTACTTTTAGCACAAGCCTTTGTTTGCTTGCTTTTAACACAGAGAGTGATTTTTCAGGTTCCATTAAACTTCACATTGAACCAACTCTCTGCGCACACATTTCTATCTTTGGTTTCTTCCCACAAGATATATGAATTGGTGGCTTGATCAGGGAGCAAATCGGCGTCTGGTTTTTGTGATTGAGGATGGAAAAAGACCCTTGAAGGACTCACCTTTGCACCAGAAATAAGCAGGAAACAACCTTTTGGTTAATGAAGCTGGGGAAATGATGAATAGAATTAGTGAAAGCAGTAGAAAACTATTTCCATGGACAACTGTCTCTTTGCACTACTTCTCATGAAACATTTCTATACAGTCATTTTTGTGGCTGTGAAGGAAAAGGTGGAGGTTCAAATCTTTCTTCTCAAATTAGAGGATTTGTTGCAGAAAGAAAAAAAAAACCTCTGCTTCTCACTTGCTTAATTGAAGCAAACCGTTTGAAAAGTCTATTTTTGGATATGACCAAAGCCTCCCTAAATTTCTTAATCAATCAGAATCAATCTTCTTGAATTGCAATTACTACTTTCCTTATTTAAAGGAAACATATTTAAAATTACTTCACCATTTCAGAAAAAAAAAAAAAAATCTGAGGTTTTGAGGATCAAACACCTAAAAGGAAATTGTGGGTCTATGTAAGTTGGTGGAAATTCTACTGAGGTACAGAAGTTACCATAACCAGAAGAACGAACAAGGTTCATTTGAAACTTATCCCTCAAAGAGACCCAGAGGAGCCCTCTCCTGGGCCTCTGTTTCAGCCTTCAGCTTCAGGAACAGAGGTTGACACATGATGAGAAGAGAGAACGCCTTCAGAATGCTGTATCTGAACATATGCAGATATTTGTTGTTCCCATTCTAGGTAGTCTGGGATTACAGGTTGCAGACTTTAACCAGTTTAGTCTTACTTCATTCAATTCTTGTTATTTAACCCAAAGTCATTGCTAAAATAACTTACAGTAAAAACTCCTTCATCCTATTTCTTCATCTCATTATTGCCCTTGTTTATCTCTCTGTTCCCTTCTGAGGAATATGTCTGTTATCTGCATTAAATCTAAACAATGACTCAACCTGCAATGACAACACAAAGCTAGAAAATGATTTCCAAAGCCCATTCTCAATAAGATTTGCAATAGAGAGATCTCTAGTAGCTGTAAGAAGACGAGCACAGAGAAGCTGACTCACCTGAGAGTCAGAGGACCAGTCTGCCACAATTTCCAAGCCGATTCCTATTTAATTACAGGATGCTTTTTAAAAGAGAAATTCTACCAAAATTAATAAATATAAACTTCAACACAATGTTAAAAATGATCTGCTTATGGAATTTCTTCAAGCACCTTTCCAGCATGCTCTGTTTTTTGGTCCCTTGGTTTCAGCTGCATGTTGGGATGTATTTTTTCATTTTCATTCTTCAAAGGAGAAAGTTTGTCATCCTTGTGAATCAAAAGATCATTGGAGCTGTTGTGTCCTGTCTTATTAAAGTATACCAAACCAATTATATTCATTCCATTTTCCTCACCATTTTCCTGAATTTCCTCTACCACCCATGAATACTTTTAAACATTTTAAATTATCTTACATTTGATAATGACTAAGAGCTTCCCCTTTTGGAGATAATCCAGCAACAGGATCCTAAATCTAATTTGGGTTTCTTGCCTCTTCCAAGAATCTTGTAAACAATCAGTTTCTTCTCATGGGAAATCAGCTTAAAAGGAGCTACCGCAGAGAAATTCCGTTAGGATGTGTAGGAAGGACTTCTGCAGAAAGAAAACAGTAACCTTACTTTTCTCTTAGCTGGAAGGTAGTGAAGTTTGCAACATATGAATTAAGTGCTTGTGAAGGCTCAGCCAACCGAACTCGTATTCTCAGTGCCTCTCTCTCCTTCGCAGTTACGGCTGTGTCTAAGGGAAACCAGGTTAGCTACCTCAGTTCCTCTGGCAGGTGAACAACTTGTTCCATCTTTTTTCTGTTGTTCACTTGGAAATCAAAAGGGACGGTTTTCTGAGAGGAAGCTGGTTGTATATGCATTAATCATAGCTGTTTGTGGGGGAATGTCCTCTGAGGCCATACAAGGAATGGAAAAGCAAGCACATACTTCAGGAAGAAAGCCCTTAGGGACAAACTGCAAAGACAAGTCAAGGCAAACACTTGTCTTGCTGGTGTAGGTGGGCTGAGGAAGACCTTGCTGTAACACATGCCAGAAGTAGGATGTGGAGGAAGCCGTGCAGGGCAAAATTTTTTACGATATTTCAGCACATATAGATGCAATCAGATGCTGGTGGTATTTAAAAAAGCATTGGAGCAACTCAGCTGCTCCACTTGCTGAAAATCCCTATCTGGTTCTTCTGGTTCTTCAGTGCCTGCAAAATGGTCAGATCGTCTGAGCGTTGTGTACCATGAAATGCCCAGAGCTAAGTGGGAAAGAACTGGTCTCAGAAATCTTCCTTCAGTGTAGAGCCAAGTTAACTGGGAAAACTGGAGCAGTAGCAGCAAGGCAGCCCTCTCTACCAGTTGTCTCTTCCGAGCCCATTGCCACAAGCTTTGTATGTGGCATGAGGGGATGGGTTGAGAGGATTTCGAGAAGTCCTATCAGTGACTGCAGGGAGTGAGGGGAGGGCATAGCACCAGAAGAAATGTAGGTTTTGAGTAGATATCAGTGGCTTATAAGTTAAAAACTGAAGCTAAATTAAAATGGAAATCTCAGTATGCCTCTCTACTCTCAAGAGATCTTGGTATCACACTTCACATATCACACGCAAGTGCAGTCACATACCTTCTAACACTGAACAGAGTGTACCTAAGTAGTGACGGCCTCATTTTTGATCACCTGCCCATAATTTTTCCTTTCATTCTTTCGTATTGCCTTTATGACATTCTTGTTCACCTTCATTTTACACTTTGGCTTCCAATCATGTCTTTTGACAGTACAATAAAACAGCCAGAAGACCCTAAGCTCAGAATAATGAAGTGAATAGTACTAATAGGGGCTGGTAAAATGATGGTTCACAATATGTTCTTTGGGAGCAGGAAGAGGTATATAAACTACCATCATCAAAATGGTCAACTACTCTCACCGCAAAACTCCTGACCACTGAGAGGCATGTCACTGCATTGTGCCCTGTGAAGTCCCACCACCCCACACCAACCGCAACGGAGCATACTGCAGCACCTCTACCAAACTGCACAGATCCAGTTTTCACTGGGACTTTAAAATACCTTTAATTCATCACAGCTGCAGCCTGGAACTCAGAGCAAGTCAGAAAAAGTCTCAGGGACTCGATTTTAAGAGAATCCCATGTCACTCCTTTTTTTTAAAGAATTTGTTTGAAGGTGCCCTTGTAGTTGTGCATGGTCACATATAACCACTGTTTCAAGATTGCTGTGGTTTTACATTGCCATTAATCAGTGCAACACATATTAACTAAATACTTCGTTGTGCTCTTGCATGATTTATTAGGTCTTCCTTCATTAATGTGTTTGATCAGAAAAGTAATTAAACAATGAACTGTGGCAGCAACACATACTTTGCATCAATTATTAAAAGCAGGTTTATTGGAATAAAAATGTGGTAATGAATGCTTAAGCTACCATGGGTTACACTTTATGTCAAATTATCTGAACTGTTAGTAGCACTAATCCTTGGCTTTCCCATGTGTGAACAAACTGCATATGACAGCGGTGAGGACAAGCATACTAAGTTTGTTTCCATCTCTGATACTTTAAGTAACAGCAAATAAGGAGTGAGTTCGTAGACTTGAATTAATATGCAGGTATGTTCTGTATATTCGTATCTGTTCTTTTTTTTAAAACAATGTCAGGCCTCTTTTGCCATCTTCATTACCAATCACTGAGTAGGGAAGTGGTATCCTGTGGATCATACTGTATCCAGAATTTGCTGTGTCGAACAGAGAAGATGTTAGTAATGTCTCCACGGATAAAGCAAGACTTAGATCCCCTATGCAGAATTTTAACCTAACAATTTTTAAAGCTATTTCCTTACTTGTTCTTCAAAATGCATTCTTCCTGCACCACTGTGGTTCATCTTCCTGTGGTTTATTAAGCCTGGTTTATGCCAGTCGAATTATCCATGCTGTTAAGTTATTCAGATCTTACAGGGTTGCTCCTTAGCAGACAACAGCACTGCTTTCCTCGGTGAATCTCGTTCCGCTCACATTCCACAGTCAGATACGAAGAATTACACTGATGGGCCATATTCCGTACTTTCTTCCTTCTCAGTTATTTCTGAGGAAAGGTTCTCATATAAATGTCATGTTTAGCAGAAGAATTTAAAAAAAAAAAGGAGTAACCATCCCATACTCTTTAAGAGGGAAGCACTCAGTTCCACTTTCCTTTCAGTGTCATGCTGCTACTTAAAGCTGCCTCTATCATAATCTGGGGTTGAGACAATAATCCATCAACCACTTTACTTCATAAGCTTGATGGACTCCTCAAACCATGGACCCCAACTCTTCTAAGAAATACATCATCCCTAGAACTACGCATTCATACCTGTGTCTGTCTTACTAAAATGAGTAATTTTGAGAAGTAGTTTCCTCTTTATTCCCTGTTAATTACACTCCAGCTTCAGCCTTCTGTACCACCATAAAGTATTTGGAGTGAATTTTCTCAGTCACTGTTTCATACATTGCTCAGATCATCTCCCAGATGTGTCCAGCCATGAGCTGATTAGCTTCTTGACCAACAGAACATTTGGAGGAATACATTTCTGTAATGGTTTCAGCTTGTGCCAGAGGAAGGGAATGTTTCTATGAGTGGGAGTTTACTGTCTTTCATGAAATTGGCTTACAGTACACCGTTGCCATCTGACTTACAAAAGGCATGCTCACTTCCATCTGGCTGAGTTAGTAAGTTGTCTGCCTGCACTTATCGTTCACTTCTAGCTGACAACCACACATTATGCAAATCCCTGCACTCTGATGGAGAACAAAAATAAGGAATAAGAAATCAAGGTTTTTCATAATCAGCATACATTTCTTAGAACTTCTGTGTTCCCGAACAGACCTCCAGCTTCCCCAATGCAGTCAGTTGAGTGTTGCAATGATCCTCCTCTAAATAACTACTTACGGCAACTGCCTTACTGTTACCAGCTCCTATTTCCCTTTCTTAAATTAGTGTCTCACTAACAAAAAGGTGCATCTGTTTTCTTTCTGTCTTATGCAGAAGTCAGAGCACACATACCCCACACATGCAAGAAGTCCATAAGAGCCCATCCCTGCTCTGGATGTACTAAA
This sequence comes from Chauna torquata, assembly GCA_013399475.1. Lineage (NCBI taxonomy): Eukaryota > Metazoa > Chordata > Aves > Anseriformes > Anhimidae > Chauna > Chauna torquata. The sequence goes on from VXAL01018730.1 coordinate 17,392, forward strand.
AAGAAATTAACTGTCATTTTGAATAAGGGAAGGATTTTGAATTAAAATTGTTCTGAAATCCATCGATTCATTTCAGTGCTACTCCCACAACTGTTAAGTTTTTTCCCATTATGAATTTACAAATATGTATATTCTACTTGTATTTACAGCATCACACTAAAATTTCAACAAGCTGCAAATAATACCACAGCCCAGTCCAACTTTCATTACACTGGAAACAGACTTTTCTGCAGGATTCTCTAGCAGATTTCATTGCATTACACTGCAGAATGACAATACCAGGATCCTTTATAGTATTTTGATTCTACACTGAAACATTCTTAACTTTTATGTTATATGCTACCAGATACAAACACTATTTCAGACAGAAAGATTCAGTTTAATGAACTTAACTCAGAGAATCCTCAACCTGCATGGTAAATATATTACACAAGCTTCCCAGGCTGACCAGAGTTTGATGTAGCCTCAGGGCTCTCTGGTTTTGCATATTTTAAGAGTTATCATTAAATACGATATAGATAAAAGGACATTATTATCTGTAGGAAAAAAAAAGTGAGAGAGAAAGAAAAAAAAAAAAGCTTTCTGCCTGCAAATCACACCATCCTTTTACACAAGCAAAGATAATTTAAAGATAGTGTTAGCCTTTATCTGCAATAAAGACTTAAACAGCAAGCTCCTATGAAAAATTAACTCTGATAAGCAGGCAGACATGCTTCTACCTGACCCACAGCGCTCCCACTTGTTTCAACTTCCCCACAACTTGCTGTGATGCTAAAACCCTTGTTCTGCATTATCAGCTCCCAACCTTGGGCAGAGCTTTCAGGCTGTCATGCTGTTTGAACACTGTTGGCATCATACTTCAAAAAGTTGCCTTCTGTTATCTCAGACGTTTTGTGAAAGTCCAATTGTGGATGTTTTTCTCAAGTGGGTGCTGGAAACTGAATGCTTCATTTTATCATGTGCCGGCTTAGGTACAGCAAGCACTCTCTGTGCAGCTCTCAGAAAGAGATTTTTGTTTGCTATATGCTTTAGAATTCATTCAGACCTCAGTGACCACTGATCTGCTCATTGTACTATAGCACTTTTCCATTTTGCCTTAGCTTAGGGGCAATGCTGGAGTCCCTTTAGGTTAGATTTAAGTATTTATGCCTCTATTGCAATGCCCATTTTGCCTTTAACTGCAGTCCAAGGCATGGACCTTCAGAGCAGAAACAATTTCACTTTGTCCTGAAGTTGTCCAACCTTACTGAACTGGTAAAGCTGACACAGTACTTCTAGATGTCTTGAGAGACATAGTAGAACAAGGTGAACAGTGTTTCAAGGGAAATGCCTAATTGAACATTTAATGACCTTTTCAGGATTTGGCAACAAACTCCCAAGCTACAGATGGGAGGAAGAATGACATTATATGGAAAATATAGCCACTAAAGAGAAGACCACACTTAGAAGTCAGGTAGTGTAAGAGTGCTTGTGCCATACTATACTTCCCCCAGAAGAGTCTCTGCTGCAGAAGCTTATCTCCATGAGAGCATTTTCCTTTTAAATTTCTTTTATCTCAGTGGAGTTTTGTCCTACATTTTATATCTTTGTCAGTACCCAAGCTGATCATGCAAGGGCTAAGCACCCAAAGCCACTAGAACAGGTGATTTATCCTTCCATTGTCTCGAAGAAAAATATCCAACTTGCTGATAGAAAAACACAAGTGGAGTAAGGCTTGTATTTCTAATTGCATTTTGTGAAATACTTTTAAATTCCTTCCCTTTATTTTGGAAGAATTTCTACAAAAACCAATATTTTGTTTCTAAGTGTAGTTATTTATTCTTGGGTATCTGGGAGGGTATAGTCTTGTCTCTGCTACTATATTTCACTGAGTTTGAATGACTACAAAATTTCAAAACAAATGTAAAGTGTCTGAAAGCATTTGAATCACAGAATCATGGAACTTCTAGGGTTGGAAGGAACTTTAAAGTCCATCTAGTTCCAAGCCCCCTGCCATGGGCAGGGATGCCACCCACTAGGTCAGGTTACCCAAAGCCCCATCCAACATGGCCTGGAACACCTCCAGGGATGAGGCATCCACAGCTTCTCTGGGCAACCTGTTCCAGTGCTTCACCACCCTCTGAGTGAAGAATTTCCTCCTAACATCTAATCTAAATCTTCCTTCTTTTAGTTTAAAGCTGTTTCCCCTTGTTCTATCATTATCTGCCTGAGTAAAAGGTTGCTCTCCATCTTTTTTATAAGTCCCCTTCAAGTACTGAAAGGCCACAATGTGGTTTCCCTGGACCCTTCTCTTCTCCAGGCTGAACTACCCCAGCTCTCTCAGCCTGTCTTCATAGCAGAGGTGCTCCAGCCCTCTGATCATCCTCATGGCCCTCCGATCATCCTCATGGCCCTCCTCTGGACCCACTCCAACAAGTCGATATCTTTCTTGTGCTGGGGAAGCCAGATCTGGATGCAGGACTTCAAATGAGGCCTCATGAGGGCAGAGTGGAGGGGGACAATCACCTCCCTCCACCTGCTAGCCACACCTCTGTTGATGCAGCCCAGGATGCAGTTGGCCTTCTGGGCTGTAAGTGCATGCTGCTGGCTCATGTCGAGCTTCTTGTCCACCAGAACCTCCAAGTCCTTCTCTGCAGGGCTGCTCTCAATGAGTTCTTCGCCCAGTCTGTACTCATGTCTGGGATTGCCCCAACCCACATGGAGCACCTTGCACTTGGAGTTGTTGAACCTCATCAGGTTTATGTGGGCCCACCTCTCTAGCTTGTCCAGGTCCCTTTGGATGGCCTCCCTTCCTTCCGGTGTATCAACTGCACCACTCAGCTTGGTGTCATCTGCAAACTTGATGAGGGTGCACTCGATCCCACTGTCTATGCCATTGACAAAGATATTAAATAGCACCAGTCCCAAGACAGACCCCTGAGGGACACCACTCATCAATGAGTGACCAAGTTAGTTGTCCATTATAGTTTTTTTTTCCTTCTATTTTAAGGAAAAATATTGTAGATCTAAAATTTGGCCAAATAATGAACTTCAGTTAACTTTGCCAGGTACTTCTGATAGGTTCTTCAAATTTTCTTTAAAATCCCAAACTCAGAGAATGGATTGCAAACACTGCAGGCATGTCTTCACATTCAGTGTTCAGGAAATCTGTATTTCCTCTGACTGTTGTGCTGCACATAAACCCCTCAAAGGAGGTAAGGAATCCTTACAGGTCTGTCTGTAGGCACTTACGGTATTAACTGCTGAATTCTGTACATAAGAAGTAGCAGGAAAAAGGAAAAAAAAAAAAAATTTCCTTGCTATTTTCTTTGTTCATAACTCCACAATTTTCACCACCCCTCATAAATTATTCTTTTTGGCTCTGTCCTTTCACCCCTTTTTAACTATACTATAGTTACTATAACTATAGCTACTTTTACAACTTACCTAAGAGCAATGCAAACACAGATTAAGAATAAAAGTTTCCAATGAAATGTGGCATCAAGAATTTCTCATGCAGGCTACTGCCAAAGGTAATTCTGCAGGCTCTTTTGTCAGCAAATGCTTCACAGCATAATAAAATGAAATCATTTAAGGCAGGCAGTCACAGACTGTAAAGGATATCACATATAACACAATGACATTTAAAGAGGCTTCAGAAGTTCTGTAATTGCGACCTGTATCTAAGTCAAGGCATTACATCTCAAACTTGCAGCTGTATGTTTTAATATTTTGCTTCAATGTGACATTAACTCCCTTTGGCATCTTTCGAAATCATAAATCCATACAAATCAAAAGTTTAAATATTGTCAAGATAAATAAAAACGTAGTGATGTGCCTGGAGGGACTCTTAAGGTCTTTGATTCCTTTTAGAAACTCTGTCACCAAGCTGAGGAGAGGCTAGCATGATTTTTACTGCTTCTGATGGAGATAACTCAGTGCTGAAAACTACCAGGACTAAAACTGCAGGAATCAGAAACACACTGCTGACTTTTCTGCCCTGGTTAGTTCAATGTATGTAATTCTTACACCCAACTCATCTCAGCTACTTCATATTATTTGGATGCAAACAGATCTGCATAAAACAACAGGAAAAGGAGTGAAAAACCTATGAAGCATATCTCCACATTGTATCTAGGTTCAGAATTGCAGCAGCTACTTCACTGAAATGCCAAGGATTTTTTCCTTCAATTTATTTCTATGAAAAGGGGCACATCCAAAGAAAACATTTTCCTAAAAAAAAAAAAAAA
>VXAL01018740.1:0-15552 GCA_013399475.1 Chauna torquata
ACCCAGAGGTGCCTCCAACCTCTGCCATGCTGTGATTCTGTGATTGGGTTAGACACTGCAATGGAAAGAGATGCCAGCAGAAACAATTCTGCAAAACATAAGCAAGAGTGGGTAAGAAGAGAGGTAATACTCATTCAGATGAGAGGTACAGAGAAGAAAGACAACCCAATATGACCTGAAGATAAATAAATACTATTACTGCTTTTATTAAAGATACTGAAGTTAATTCAGTGATGAGGTACAGCTGTGGATGGGAGTGAGTGAAAAGCAATAGTGTCATCTGAAGGGAAAACGTGTTGAAGAACTCAGTGGACTCATGTCAAGGAGCTGGGGAAAAAGAGAAACCAGCAAAACTGTCAACCCAGAGGAGTATCAGAATTAGGAACTGCCAAGCAAATAGCTACATTATGGGGATGCAAACGAGCACTTCAGGGACAACCAGCCTGTCAGCCTGGTCTCAATACTTTGAAGGCTGCAGAAGAACTTAAGAGCAGTTACAGACATGGCATAAAAAGGAAATGGATTTAAAATATATTGTGGAATGGCTAAAGGCAGATGTGCCAGGCTAATACAGTACTTCTTTCCTCAAGCACAAAGGAAACACAGCAGATCTAATTTAATATAATAATAGAAGAAAGCTGTGTACATTATGGGCTTGCTGACAGTGTTAGAGGGCACTGTGAGCACAGAGAAGCAGCAGAGCATCAAACGAGGAGAGTCAAGTGGCTATGGGAACTGCAACAACAGGAACAGGATGTGAAATGGTGTACCATGAAAGTGCATTGACTGGGGGGAAACCAGAGTCTTTGCTGTAAAATTAAGCTCATTACTAACAACAGAAAAAGGACTCAGCTATTCGAGCCAACACACCAGACAGTGAGTTCAAAAGCTATGCATACATGAAGAAAACCCTGCATGTCAGGAGAACTGTTTTCAGTAGATGCTGGGAAGAAATAATGCCTCTGGGCAGGGTATTTCTAAGGTCTTCTCTGCAACAATATATTTAGGACAGGACTGGCTGTCCAAGTCTGCAGAAGATAAGTGTTTACTACTAATGCTGATGTTGACCACTTCACAAATGAGAACATGCATGGTGGCAGCCAGACCCATCCCTTCCCATCCTAGGCTCTCCACCAAGATGGTGGGGCTGCAGCAACAGCTGAGCAAGGGCAGAGGATGCCCTGAGATGAAGGTGGTGGAGGGCAAGAAGAGTAGGGAGGAAGGCTGCCAAGTAGTTGCATGGTGTCCTTCAAGAGGTGAGCAAGGGGTGGATGGCACAGGGACAAGAGCAGCTGGGGTGCTGGATACCTGAATGCGAATGATGGCTGAGGTACTGCGGGGCACCGTGCCCCGGTCACTGGCTGTCACAGTGAAGATGTACTCTGCACGGTCGGACCGGCGTAACACTGTGGCAGTCCGCAGCTCTCCAGTGGCCATGTGCAGCGTGAAACGTTCCGCCCAGGCTCCTGTGGAGACAAGGTGAAATGCTGCAGGGAGAGGCAGAGAGGAGGGAGGGCAGGGGGCATGCTGGGGTGGAGGAAGGAATGTGGTGAGACTGGGCTGGGGCAGTGGGCACCCATCTGCCCACGAGGGTCATGGCTGCATGGGAGGGAGCAGCGCCAGGTAGCCATGTCAGCAGCTCGTACCTATCAGTGTGTAAGTGATGGTCCCATTCTCACCCTCGTCAGGGTCCTTGGCCTGGAGGGAGGCAACTAGAAGTCCCGATGGCTTCTCTTCCAGCACCTGCAGCACAGCCCAGGGAATCACAGAATCACAGAATCACAGAATGGGCAGGGTTGGAAGGGACCTCTGAAGATCATCTAGTCCAACCCCCCTGCTGAGCAGGATCACCTAGAGCACGTTGCGCAGGATGGCATCCAGGCGGACTTTGAATATCTCCAGAGAAGGAGACTCCACAACCTCTCTGGGCAACCTGTTCCAGTGCTCTGTCACCCTCACAGTAAAGAAGTGCCCCCTCATGTTGAGCTGGAACCTCCTGTGTTTCAGTTTGTGCCCACTGCCTCTCGTCCTGTCGCTGGGCACAACTGAAAAGAGACCGGCTCCATCCTCTCGAAAGCAGCTGAGTGGCACAAGGCACCCTTCAGACCATTCCCACAGACCTCAAGCACAGCACAACATTTGTACCTTCCTACACCCACTCTGCACCTTGTCCAGGGCACAGCCGCCCAAGCCGAGATCCACGGGCTGTGTCTGAGGCTGGATGATGTGGGGAAGTTCGCAGCCAAGAAAGGAGAGGAAGGTCTTGCCCTGCCAGCTGTCCTCCCGTGCTGCCCAGCTTAACATAGCTCAGCAGCCTTGGTGCATGTGGCAGCAGTGAGCTGTAGTGTGATGGAGGGACACTTCACTCATGTTGCACCCAAGGCCTCTGCAGCAAGGAAAATCCCCTCTGCCCTCAGCAGACCCCTTCGGAGGCAAATGGAAATGTTTGAGCACTGACCAGCCCAGAGGCCACTCACCCTGGCAATGGAAGGGGTTCCCTCAGTTCCCACCAGCCAGCCCAGGGTGGTTCATGGTCTCTGGAAATGCACCTGGCAGTTCCTCCTGCACCCGGACACCCTGACTCTTAGGGCTTTTCCTTTCTCTCTTTTGCTCCTAGTTAGCACTGCTGACTGGCTGTCTGCAGGCAGTTAAGACTACCATTTTGTACCAGTGCATCACAGTAGCATCAAGGTGTAAATTATGCAAGTGCTCAGCTAATCCTACATCCTGTGCTTTCTGACAGAGGCCACACGTAACAGCATTGCATGGAAGCTCCTTTCCTGGATGGTTATGGAAATACATCTCCATTACAGCCCCTCACCATCCATCAGCTTTTGGGGTATCCTCAGCAAACAACCCACACCAGCTGACAGACCTGTCTCTCCTCCAGCACAGACTCCATGCACCCATCCACAGCTCACTGGTAGAGCAGGCACCCCACTTGGCACAGACTCTGTGATCCCTTCCCCACCAATGCAACCCTGTCACAGACGAAATTCACATCCTACAGCACAAATCATCCTCACAGACCCAGCTGTGCTCTCTCTGATCTCTGTGCAGTACCACTTCAATGCATGCATGCACAAGACAACCACAATCTAAGCAAGAACCCAAGGAAAGAGTCTGTAAGCTTTTGAGAGGAGGCAAGTGTTAACGCTGTCGCACAAGCTACTGGCACCACACTGGTGGTGCTCGGGGCCGGGGGGGTGCAGAGGAGCTGGACTTGTTTAGCCAGGCCAAGCAGTGATGTGACTGCACTCTGTAAACACTGGGGAAAGGGGAGGGAAATTCCAAGGAGAGAGGGGAGCTATTTAAGCAAAAACACAATATTGGCACAAGAACAAATGAGTGTAAAGTGGTCAGAAATTAGTTTAGGCTGGAAATTAAGAGATGGTTTCTAACTACCAGATCAAGGAATCTGGAACAGCATTTTACAGCAGTGATGGAGGCAGAGGATCTTCTAAATATAGCTCATCTGTTTATGAAAAGGACTATCTGCGTGGACACCTCTGAGTGGGGCCATGCTTAGGAGGCCCCTTCCAAGCCCTCCTCTGTAACAGGCTGGGGCAGGGCTTGGCCCCATGCTGTCCCTAATCACCTTCAACCAGGATACAAGGGGCTCCCACTTCGTGCGCATGGTCACACTGCTCTTCCACCAGGAATCAAACTCCATTTGAGGAAAGCAGTGACTCAGTAGGGGAGTTAAAAAAGCAGCATTCACACAGGCTCCATTACAAATGCCATTTCAGATGCACAGACAGAGAAATAAACAGCAGTAGAAGTGATCTTGCCTCTGTAAAAACTTCAGCCTCAGTAAAATTAAACCAGGCAGGCTCATCCAGGTCAGATGTCCACCCTCCAAGAAGGCTGCTCAAACACCAGCCTGGTGCAAAGATCAGAGAGCCATCTCAACCAGCAGTATAGCTCTAACAGTGGCTGGCAGTGGATATATAGAGACGATGCAAGAAATACAGTACGTATGGAATAATTTTCCTGTGAAACCTTCCCAGCTTCCAGCAGTCTGTGGCTAAGTCACTTCCTGAGCCACAGATCATATTTTTGTTCAACAGTCTTTGATGGATTTTTTTCTTTCCATGAATTCATCTAATTTTGAACCCATGCAACTTTTGGCAATGATTTCACATTTTAATTATGTTCTGCATGAAAAAGTACTGCCTTTCTTTGTTTTAAACCTGCTGCCTGGTCATTTCCTATGGAGCTGTCTAGTTCTTGTATTGTGAAAAGAGCAACCTCTAATTTCCCCTTGACTCTCTCTGCGCCATTCAGTGCGCACCTCTGTCATATTCCTGCAGTTACTACCATGCCAAAGAGCATTCAAGTATTTTCTCTCTGCATGGAAACTGTTATCTACTGGAGATACATTAACACACTTTTCTGAACCTTTTCTAGTACTACTGTTTATTTAGTAGAACGGAGGCACAACAGAGAGTGTATGCAGAATTTGAGATGCAGGGTAACGAGGTTTTCTTTCAGTCTCTGTTCCTTTTCTAATAAACCCCAGCATTTGATATGCCTTTTTGACTGCTGCTGAGCCCTGAGCTGACATTTTCCAAAGCATTCACAGTGATACTCCAGTCATCTCCCTAAACATCAGTAGCCATTTCAGATCCCATCACCACGTAAGTGAAATTCATATTGCTTTTTGCCATGTGTATTAGCACTTTCCAGTTAGCAACCGTGAATGTCATCTCCCATCTTCTTTCCTAATTGAACAGTAACACGAGATCCTTCTGCAGTTCTTCAGAGAGAGCCCTCACCTTTACCACTACGAACAGACCAGTAACATCAGCAAACAACCACTTATCCTGGAGGATACAAGAAAATGCTGAATAGCAAAGACATCAGCACCAGCCCTGGGCAACCACAGTGACATGCCTCATCTATGAAAGCAGACCACTTACTCCTTCCCTTTGCTACCTCTCCTTTTCCTGGTGAATATTCCCTGGCAGGATCTGTTATAGAAGATACAGGATCTGTTACTGCCATTCCTGTGTGAACACCTCCTGGTCCTGATGATGTGTTACCAATATGCTTGAAGAGCTCATCTCACAAACCTACAGTGGGAGACACCCCTCCAGCTCATGCTTAAAGCAAGGTGCTGGTACAGAAACCTCCCTCTGCTTTGCCTAATGAACATCGATATGAAAAATTCACTGAGCACATCTGCAATAATCACCAAGCTTGCATTTATCATTAAGTTTTTCCTTTTCCCTCCAAGCTTGTCTTTTACACCTAGATCATGATTAACTGTGACTTATTCCTGTGCTTCATCTTCCTCTACCAGTGTCTCTAGCAGAAGAGCTTCAAATCAAAGTGCACACATAAGGGTTTGGTTCAAACTCTCATTGCATTTACCTGCCCTCAGGACTCTAAACCTGTCTCAGCCTTTCTCTCTCTCCTCAGGGATGCATATGCTTTTGTGGTACCTTTGCAAGAGAAGAGACCTCCTGAGCTCTAGCAGAACAATCCTAACGTTTCATAGCCCAAACGCTGGAATCTACTGCAGTGCCTGCGGCATGAGTGTGCTGCAAGTGACCCCACACAGGAGTGAGGACATTCAGCAGACTGCAGACCGCAAGTGCTACCAACGCCATTTTGGAAAGCCCATTCCGCTGCACCCAGCAGTGCCACGGCCAGCTGGCCCTGGCCTCCAGGAGTGACCCAAAGGCCAGAGCAGTGCTCATAGAGAGCATGAGACTAACCTTGCCTTCCCCTGCCTCCACCAAGCCCTGAGAGATGCCATCATACAGGCCAAGCCTTGCCAGACAGTTCTGCAAGCAAAGAGTGCCAGCTGGACAGGCATGAGAAAGGCTGGGCAAGGGGAGCAGTAGCTGGAGCAGGAAGGGAAGCAGTAACCAACAGGGCAGGCCTGACGAGAGCTGCAGGGCCCCAGACCGTGCCAGTGGCCTCCCAGCTGCGGCAGTGACCTGCCAGCACAGCCTGGCCTGGGCAGGACCTGCGACAAGGCAAAGTCTTCCACCGCCGGAATGTCTTAAACCCATCAGTGTGCAAGTGGGTTTCAGCAGGCTGCCTGAAGTGCTGTAGGGGTGCAGTGCAAGCGCATCCTTTCAGCTGGAGGTGCTCCCCACTCCATACAGAGGAGATGAGGACAGGGCCTCCAATGCCCACCCTGCTCTGCTGCTCATGTCCTGGCCACACGTGCTGATCCAGAGGGGCCACAGCAGAGCGGGGCTGGGGGATGAAGGCTGGTCCTTACCCTTTCTCTTCAGTCCACAGCACACTTGGGGGCCTGGGTGACCATGGCCACCATGCCATGCTGAGAGGGAAAGCTGGGCTGGAGCCCATCGCAGATTCTCAACAACCTGGGCAGTGCTTTCTTGAGCTCCCAGAAACCTGAGTGGCTACACTGAAAGTCCTGAGAGCCAGAAGATAAATTCACTCCATGCCTCTCTGCTTGTGAGTGTTGTACTCCTAGCTCTACTGCCTCAGTTTTAGGGCTCCCCTTCGCCTTCCCTTCTTGCAGGCAGGTGTGAGCCAAGAGCTTCTGCCTGCTGCTCACTTCTATTGGCCCCAGAGCCCTTTGCAGACCTTACCCGCTCTGTGTACAAGAAGGTCTGTATTTCTCAAGGACATGCCCATCTCACCACATCTCCCTCAAATTTGCCAGACTGCCCCGGCTGATGCATGGGTGCAACCTATGCCTGCTTATCTCCCATCCTGAGACTCTGCTGTGCGCCCCTTCCCGCTCCCTCTCCCCTGCCTGCCCCAAGACCCAGAGGCTGCCATGCCCCTGCTGCACCAGGGCCCCAGCCTGCTGCACCTACCTGCACGGGCAGTTCCTGACCTCCAGCCACGTGAAGGAAAGCAGGAGCGTTGTCGTTCTCATCCAGCACAGTGACATAAATGGTTCCTGTGGCACTGCGGGGTGGTGCTCCCCCATCCTGCACAATCACCAACAGCTGGTAGCTGGACTGCTGCTCCCGGTCCAGGCTGTGCTTGGTGCTGAGCTCCCCTGTGAGGGAGAAGTGGGGACACAGCTCAGCCCAAAATCCTCTTTAGAGATGGGTCTGTGCCCCGGTGTGTTGCTGGGGAGCCCCGCACTACAGGGGTGGGAAGGTGAATAATTTGTTGTGACACTGGCTTGGCCTGCATCACTTTTGACCTGCCCTGGGCTTTTTCCCCAGCCAGCCCGAGTCTAGGAAGCCAGGGGGACTCTCACCTGTCTGTGTGTGGATAAGAAAGTTGGGATCATGCTGGAGCAGGCGGTAGGTGAGCCGACTGTTCTGTCCAGCATCCCGGTCACTTGCCATCACCCTTCCCACGCTGCTACCAGGAGCCTGATTCTCAGGAATGGTGAAGAAGTAACGCTCCTCACTCAGCCGGGGGCTGTTGTCATTCTCATCAGTGATGCTGATCCGTACTGTGCTGGTACCTGTTTTCCGGGCTTCCCCCCCTGTGCCACTGCCTCCTGCTGATGCCAGCACTGTAAGCACATACAGGTCCCGCGTCTCCCGGTCCAGGGCGCTTTTGACATATAGCCAGCCACTCTCAGGCATGATGCCAAAGCTGGCAGCATCCCCATCTGCGCGCAAGTGGTACGTAAGGGTCATGGCTTCTGCATCGCGTGCGAGGGCCCGTACCTGCAGGAAGCGGGTGGAGACAGGCACGCCTTCCCGCACCTCCACGCGGTAGGTGAGCGTGTCAAAGATGGGCCCATTGTCATGCTCAGCTTGCACATGCACCAGGAGTGTGAAGGTGGAGCTGAGCTGGGGAACGCCGCTGTCTCGGGCCACAATGGCCAACCTGTAGGCTGCGCTGGCTTCATACTGCAGCACCCCGACCAGTCGCACTGCCCCTGATGAGCGCTCAACACTGAAGGTGCCATCGCCTCCTGACACCAGCTCAAAATTCACCTGACCATTGGCACCACTGTCGCGGTCCTCAGCCTGCAAAGTGTACACCGTAGTCCCGGGCTCTGTGGCCTCCAGCAGCAGAATGGAGTCAGACGGGGCTGGGAACACTGGCGCATTGTCATTCACATCTGACACAGAGATTTTCACACGGGTGTTGCTATAGGCAGGGGGTGAACCACTTCGGGCCTGAACATCCAGAATGAGGACTGCCTGGGACTCATGATCAAGAGGCAGGCTGGTGCGGAGCTGTCCAGAGCCAGAGTCGATGGAAAAGTAGCCATGAGGATCCCCCGAGGAGATGGAATAAAAGATGTCATCGACATGACCTGCAGACAAGGAAATGAAGACTGGAGGAATGATTTGTGCACCTGGCCCACCTCCTCAGCCCACTACCGACCGCAGCAGGGTTGGACAGTGCTGTCTGGGGCAGACTCTGCTCTAGAGGTGTACAGCAGCACTGTGCATGTGTGCATGCACATGTGTGTGTACACACCTGTAAGGATATATGTGACAGCATGCACTGGAACTGAGTGACAATCATGGAGTGAACATTCAGATGTGCATGCCTCTGCGTATGCGTGGAGCTCCCAGAATAGGGTTGCTCTCTGAGGAAGTGTGACACTGGACCTTCAAGACAATGCAGGGACAGTGAAAGTGACTGCATATTAAAGGGCCAGGCCCATACCTGGAGGGTTCTGGGCACGGACAGCCCCAACGCTGGCGCCCTGCAACATGTCCTCGGGCACTGTGAAGAAGTATTGAGCTTGCTCAAAGATGGGGGGTGAGACCGTGCCCTCCACGATGCTGATGTTCACCTGGGCGTTTGGCTGTGCCTGTAGACCCCCTCCATCTTGTGCAGAGATCACCAGCTGCACCAGGGTGTTGGCTTTACCAGTCAGGGACCATGAGAGGGAGATGACACCTAGGGAAGAGACCAGTTCAGAAGACACTAAGCCTGCACCCCTGCCTGTCATCTGGCACCAAAAGAACAGGCCAAACCATAAGCTTGAAATGAAAGACCTAAAGGGATAGCAAACAATGTGTGTCACGGGGCAATTTGCCATGGAAGAACTGGAGTAAAGAAGAGGAACCCTCCTGGGAAAGGCTCCCCAAATTCTCCCTTCTTAACCTCAAGCCCAGCCCAGAGCTAAGCAGTGGCGAGGGCTGGGGGAAGCAAGCTAGAGAGCAAGTCTTGGGAGAGCGGAAGGAGGGAACAGGATTTCTGAGGTGGGTCACAGGGCAAGGGTCACGGTGCAGCAGCGGCAGGTGGGATCTGGGCTGTGGGGAGGCTTCCAGAGGAAATATAGAACTGAAGGACTTTCCTGGACAGGCCCTACAAAGGAGGTGGCCCTGCACTAGGATGGCTGGTAGGCATGTCTCATCCCAGCCACATTCTGGCAACTTGGGGACCAGTGTGGGGAGACCCTGATGCCCGTGCCAAGCACAAGACACCATCCTGTCCCACTGAGAGCCCCTAGCACCACACTCCCATGCACCCATATCCCCAGCAGAAACTGCTCTGACTTTGGTGGCCAAAGAGGCAAGAGCCGAGACAAACAACGAGAAAGGTTGGACTGCATGGGACAGAGAGTTATAAAGGGAGTAGAGTAAATTGAGCAGAGGAGAGGAGGGAACTGGGCAGGGACAAGAAACTAAGCAGGATACAGCCTGATGGGACAAAGCAAGCAGTGTGCAGGAGGAAAGGTGCAGTGAGTGAGGGATGACAACGAAGGAGAGGAAGAAAGAGAGGGCAAATAAGGAAGAGAGCAGGGAGCAGAAACATGGAGTCAGAGAATGAGTCTGAGAATGGGCAGCCAGAGGATCAAGACACTGGGACAAGGAAGAAATGGCCGGGAGAGGAACAGACATATTCTGGTGGCAGCCTGCACTGCTGAGATGGCTAAGCAGTAACCCTCAGGATGGCTTTCACACCTTCCCACATCCCACTGCTCTGGCTTGTGCTGCCTCTGGCTGGCCCTGAGCTCTCTCTCACCTGTGTCCTTGTTGAGGGAGAAGAGAGGGGGTGAGTTTCCCAGGACAATGCGGTAGGTCACTTTTCCATGTAGCCCCTCATCCTTGTCATGGGCAGTAACACGCAGCACAGCTGTACCCGGCATGCTCTGTGTGCTGATGCTGGCAGCATACTCCAGTGGGTAGAACACTGGCCGATTGTCGTTTATGTCCTCCAGGAAAACCTTCACATACACCATGGAGTTCAAGCCACCCTGTGGAAGTACCAGATCAGAGACGGGGCAAAGAGCAGTGGCAAGCACAAGTGTATCCCCTGCACAGTGCTGACACAGCAGCATCACATCCCCATGGCCTCTGCTGCACTCACCCCATCAACAGCGGTGATGGTGAAATCATAGGCAGACGTGCCCTCATCACGGTCCAGAGGCTGCACCGTGCACAGCTGCCCTGTGTGCTTGTCGATGCCGAACTGCGTGGGGACCACACTGCCGATGCCAGAACCAACAGAGTAGGACAGGGAGCCAAACAGGCCGCTGTCAGCATCAGTGGCTGTCACCTGGATGGGGGAAGGCAATACATGAGCAGGGCAGCACCACCGAGACCATCAGCCTGAGCAGACAGATCCAGCCCACCACCACCTCCATAACCCAGTGCTGCCCTCTGCTCCATGGCCCATGATCACTTCACAGCCCTCAAAGCTGGCCACAGCAAAGCAGACTGACCATTACCACTTCAGCCTTGTGATCCTTGTCCCAGACAAGATGACTTCCTCTGCAGCACTCTCTGCAGGAGGACAGGTCCTGCAGGGGCCCATGGACTGCAGGTGGTGACCTGGGCTGTGTGCAGACAGCTTGCAGGGCACCCTAGGGTCAAGCTATGCTGGCACGTCCCCAGGAGGGGCCACAGGGCTGGGGAGCACAGCCTTGCAGACTCACAAGAGCTGCACCATGCTTGCTCTCTACTGTGCTGCCATGGGTGCCTGCACATCAGATGTGTCTTGTTCCAAGTGAAACCTCCCTTCTTGCACCTCTGGTGCAACATCCATGACCCAGGTCTACAGACTTCCCTTAGCAAAGGAAAAGGCTGTACAGGAAGGGGGTGTGTAAAGGCAGACAGATGCCAAAGATCTAGCAGCCAAGCATCCCCACTGCACCCAGATTGATTGGCCAGCCAGGGACAAACCACGCTTTTGCGGCAGCTGGCCTTGGCCCTCTGCTCTTTCTCTTCTGCAACGACACTGAAGACAAGCTGGGAAGCCAACCAGCCCCTCCTTCCCCATGTCCCAGGCTCTGTCTGGCTCTCAGAGCTCTGTGCCCAGCAGCCCTGGGCTCTGAGGAAGATGACTGGGAGTCATCTCTGACATCTGTCATCTCAGACATTGCCCTCTGACAGCCAGGCCCACCAGACCGTGTGGCACAGGATTTGCATTAGCAGTTACAGACACAGCAGGAGGATTAAAACTGCTCCCCGCCTGCAAGGTCCCGCTCTGCCTCGGGCTCCTTGCAGCTCAGGTCAGCAGAAAACAGCTTCTTCCCCCTGACCCCAGCATCACTGCCCATGGCTCATCCACCAGCTGGGAGCTCCGCGTGGAGAACAAAGCTGGAGGATGGAGCCAGGAGGGAGGCAGCTGGGCCAGGCCCGGGTGAAGTGGAGTTCAGGCCTCGTCAGCCACAGCTCCTCCCAGCAGCAGCGCTGGGGCCTCGGCTCCCGTGAGCGAGAAGCACAGGAACGTTGCATGCACGCCAAGGAAAGGGCCCAGCTGGGGGCTGCAAACAGCTCCTTCCTACGGGCAGGGCCCCCAACCTGAACCACCACAGGATCATCAGAGATGGAGGAACAACCAAAGAGAGCACAGAGACTGCTGGGCCAGGGAAGAAGAAATAAAGCAGGCAGAGGTGGAACCTTGTCCCTACCAGACATTACACTCTCACCCCAAGGAGGGGAGGCATCACCTGAGGGAGCCCCTTGCCGGTTCTCCTGACTGGCTTCCACAGCCCCCTGGGGAGGGGAGGCAGCACCTGAGACACTCCCCCACCAGCCCTCCTGCCCCAAGGCCTGTGGGTTCTTTGCAAGGCAATGCCAGTGGGGAGAAGCTGAGAGCACATCGACAACAAACACCATGCTCCCTGCAGAGGGAATTTGCTCCCCAGCCCTGCAGCAGCTGCTGGAAGAAATGCCATGGAACAGGATCTCCCTCCCCGCTCCAGCTGCAGAGCACTCGGAGCCACAGGTGCCATGACAGCAGCCTGGCCACTTTGGGGAACTGGCCCCACCTGCTTCCCCCTCAGCTCAACCTCCTTTCTCCTTCCTGCCCCTGCTTCCTTTGCTGTGTCCTCCTTGCTCCTACAGCAGCAGCACCAGCTTGGGCACACCAGCAGCTCCTGGCCTGAGGAAGCTCTGGCTCAGGGGGTTCAGAGCAGGGCTTGGCTGACTGCAGAAGGCTCATGGAGCAGGCTGGGCTGGGGCCACTGCATGGAGATGGTCACCATGCGCAGCAGAGGTTGAGTGTCTGATTGGCAGGGTCACAGGTGAGGTGCGGCATGGAGGCCCTGAGTCTGGATGGGATGACTATAAACTTGCATCATTCAGATCAGAATCCATCTAGCTACCTAAACATCAAGCTGAGGCTGTCAAGGAGCAGCAGGGGGGTGTCAAGTCAGGGATCTAATTAGCAGTTGGAGTTGCTCATCTGAGAGTATAACACTGACCTCTAATATGGCTGAAACCTGTATTCAGGTTACCTGTATTCTGGCTCCATGCTGGATATTATATGGGGAAATTGCCCTGTACCAATGCATTTGAGTTGTGTGCCATGCCAGGGTTTTAACCAGTAGTGTTCACAGTCACCGCAGATGGAAACGCAAGTGAAATGGGTAAGCTGCCATGGTGACTGGGATAGGCACTATGTGGCAAATTAATAACCTGTTTCCTTCAAAATGAACTGCTTACCACTCTCAAAGTACTCTAAAATGCACGTCCGCTGCTTTAGTACACCATACAGTGAGAAGCTCTACAGCGGAGTATAACGTTTTCCTTAGGATCCTCTGGCCAAGGGCTCTGGTGTTTCCAGAACAGCTTCACTTTCCCACCTTGCAACTGATGGTCTCTGTTCTAAGACAGACACCCACAGGAGGAGTTATCTGGGGTTTTGGGAACAGGAGAGAAACAGGTGAGCTCTCACTATTATATAGTACAATACCATCTCCCTGGCTGCTCCCTAGTACCCAGAGCCATCTCCCTGCAGGAGTGCCTCATGCAGCCAGCAGTCTGGCATCAGAGGCAAACCTAGCTGTAGAGCCAGGGCAAGGCACCCTCAGAGAAGTTCTGCATTCACATGTCCACCTCCCTGTCCTGCTGTGCTGCCTCCTCAAGAAACAGGGAGGAAGTCTAGCACAAACCCACACAGTGTCCAAGAGAGGTCACGTCACTGCTATGCCAGCACTGGAGACTTGTGTCTGGTCCTAGTCTCACTTGGAGGGGTGGTGCTAAATCAGACTCCAGAGAGAAGCCACAAGAACAGCAAAACAGCTGAAGGAGCAGCTAAACAAGTTAGCTCAGCGTGGGACTGCTGGACAGCATGCTGTCTCTGCCACTGTGCAGAGAGGGCATGGGGCTGTGGCCAGTGCCCTGAGACTGAGCTCTCCTGCCTGCAGGCAGGCTGTGCCCGCAGACTGCTGATGCCCTCTGCCTGCCTCCTGTGGGACAGGACTGGCTGCTTGCCTGTGGCCAGCCCCTGCTCATGGGGGCCTGACGCAGTCCCTGAAGACCAGCACGATCCCTGCTTCAGCAGGGGATGATGCCTCCTGGGCACTTCTCTGAGTGGCAGTGCAGGGTTTGATCAGACGCTAGGTACAGCAGACACCACAGTCCAGCAGGCATGCACAGCTGGGACCTACGGCTGCAGAACGCAGAGCACAGGCAGTCTGGGATGCACTGCACATTTTTAGCTGTGAGGCTAACTGACAACCAAAACGGCTCAGCAAGGCCTGTGGCAAATTCACCACTCCTGGAAATTCTTAAACCAAGTCTGAATATTTTTCTAGGAACTTTGCTAAAAGCTAATCCAGGGCAGCCTCAGGCTCTGTATTTAGTGCCCACCCAAAATCTTGGAACAACAGCTGGATTTACTGTAACTTACTTAAGAGGCTTCTGACTTTTGCCTGAGAAACAAGAGAGAAATGGTGTCAAGCTGTCTATGAGACAGCCTAGGAAACCCTCCATTTAGGGCCATGCAAGACTTGCTGCTTGAACATGTGGCAGCAGGAGTCAGAGCTCTGAGCCTGAGCGGAGCCCCTACAGCACCCCCGCCTCTGACTTTGAATATCCTGCAGGGCCAGGACTGGCTCTTCCTAGGTGCAGCTATGTGGGAGGAGAAAGGAGAGGAGAAGGCTGCAGCTGGGAACAAGACACATGAATGAGCTTGCAGGGTCACTGTGTATGAGAAACATACACTAACGTGCAGGATCACGACACCAATATGAGGTCCCTGCACAAACTCGCAGGATCACTGCACTTTTGTCCAAGACACTTGCGTGTCCCCTTGTGCATAAAAGACACCTGCATGCATTCAAAGGGTCAGCCTGATGATATGAGATGTGGACAAAGTTGTGGGGTCACCTCATCTGTACATGACACCTGCACAAGTTTGCAGGATCACCATGGACACACTAGGCACAATGTGCAGAGCCGAAGTGCATGCTATGTTTCTGCCCAAGACTAGAGAATGTGCAGCTACAACCCTATATGCCAAGAAGAGAGAGTGTTCAAAAAGTGCGACTGCAGAGAGACTCCCCACATTAGGTGAAAATGTTCAGTGCAGCGTTGTTGGACAGCAGTAACACCAGAGCCCAGCACTCTCCTTGCGTTGGGACTCCAGAGGGTGCTCCATGAGGCAGGGAGTTTCGTGATCCTGAAGCTCAGACAGCAAGACTCCAGGCATTCCTACTCAAACTATATCCTGCCCCAGCCATATCAGCACTGATATGGTAGCCATGGTAAATTTTTTCTATAGATCAATACTTTCACTGTTAAAGACAGAATCACAGAATGGCTGAGGTTGGAAGGGACTTCCAGACGTCTAACACCATGCTCTAGCAGGGACACCTAGAGTAATTTGCCTAAGACTGTGTCCAGATGTCTTTTGATTATCTGTCTCCAAGGAAAGAGACTCCACAACCTCTACAGGCAACCTGCACCAGTGCTCAGTCACCCACACAGTAAAGAAATGCTTCCTGGTGTTCAGAGGGAACCTCCAGTACTCCAGTTTGTGCCCATTGCTTCTTGTCCTGGCACTGGGCACCACAGAAAAGAGCCTGGCTCCGACATCGTTGCACCCTCCCCTCAGCTATTTGTAGACATTGATGAGATTCCCCCGAGCCTTCTCTTCTCCAGGCTGAACAACCTCAGCTCTCAGCCTCTCCTCCTAGCAGAGATGAGGCAGTCCCTTCAGCCTCTTTGTGGCCCTACGTTGGACTCCCTCTAGCATGTCCATATCTCTGTAGCACTGGGGAGCCCAGAACTGGACGCAGCACTCCAGGTGTGACCTCACCAGTGCTGAATAGAGGGGAAGAATCACTTCCCTCGACCTATTGGCCAGACTTTGCTCATGTTCAACTCGGTGTCCGCCAGGACCCCCAGGTCCTTTTCTGCCAGGCAGCATTCTGCCTGGGCAGCCCCCAGCATGTCC
>VXAL01018742.1:1968-47213 GCA_013399475.1 Chauna torquata
ATCCACCTGCTCCACCGTGGGCTCCTCCACTGGCTGCAGCGTGGAGATCTGCTCCATGTGGTACCCCATGGGCTGCAGGGGGACAGCCTGCTCCACCATGGGCCTCACCACGGGCTGCAGGGGAACTTCTGCTCCGGCGCCTGGAGCACCTCCTGCCCTCCTTCTTCACTGACCTTGATGTCTGCAGAGCTGTTCCTCACTCCTCTCTCTCCCAGCTGCTGTAGCACAGCAGTTTTTTCCCCTTCTTAAATCTGCTCTCACAGAGGCACAACCAGCATTGCTCACTGGCTCAGCTCTGGCCAGCGGCCAGTCCCTTCTGGAACCCTGCTGGAGCTGGCTCTTATCTGACATGGGGCAGCTTCTGGAATCTTCTCACAAAGGCCACCCCTGTGGCCCCCCTGCTACCAAACCTGTACCATGTAAACCCAATACACTGAAATATCAACTTAAAACGTAAGTAAGAATCTGAAGGGCCTCATTAGTACAAGGACGTGCAACACAGCCTCCTCCTATAGCTGCGTTAATTAGCTGTATCTATCAGCAGTATTCATAGTCAAGCAGGTACTTCTCCGAAAAGATGTCTTGAAGCATGTGAAGTTAGAGGTGCTACACAGGGATCAAGGCAGTCAGAAAATGTTTAGAAAATCCACAGCAGAGCATGGCTACCGTACAGAAGTGATATGACAATCCCCAAAACTAGTGCCAGGATAACCAAAGCCTCCACTTTCCATGGCTGTTAAGAGACCTGCAGCTCTCTCAGTTGTAGCCTGACTCTTAAAGCAGCTTGTGCAGACCAAAAAACTAAAAGGAAATCACATGTATATAGTTTCAAAATGCACGTGTTTTGTTCATGAAATTGTTGGTGAGCTACAGATTCCACCTTTCCTTATGAATATGGGGTAAGTATCTCTTTTGGTTTCTGAAGCACTTGACTTACTACCTTATGCTTACTGTATAACACTGTTTAGGGACTTAGAAGAGGTCTTGGTTATTCCACTTCGGATGTCCGACTGCATGGATTGATCCCAAGGTAGATTCTACCAAATCTCTGGAGTTGAGGTTTCTCATGCTTAAGTAAATAATAAAGGAAACCTCGTTTATTAACAGAAAGAACTGCATTCAATGAAAACTGCTCCTATACTCTGTTTTTGATTGCTGAGAGCTGGGGCAGCTATGCAGATCATAGCCTGGTTACTAGAACACGTTTGTCTGCAAAGCCACGTTACGTGTGATGATGTTAGTTCAGGGAGCTGTTTTCTGCTGTAGATTAGAGGTTTTGGATGCAACTATTTTAAAAGTTTAGAGGTTAAGTAACCAAGAAGCCATTAATTAAGAAGCCATTAAGTAACACAGTGAAAAAAATCAAATTACGGATAATCTGAAAGCATATCAGCATTACTGAGTTACAATTATATCATAGTATATTATTACAATGTAAAACTATTAATTATTAGTTTTAAGTCATACAAATTGTGTATATTTGCTATTGAACTACAACTAATTCCGTTCCCTTCCCAATACTCAGGGTGCAAGTGAGCCCCCCTCCCAGCTTCCCACACTAAGTTTTTTGGACACAGACATGAAGGAGACTCCAGGAGGTGTTCAAGGGGTTCTCTGGATTTAGCTCTGCTGGTTAGTGTCACTGCTAGGCAATCTCAGCCTTAGTTGGTTTAATTGCTGTGGTCACTTAGGTATAGGTGATCTAGCAAGATTCTGCATGCTAAAATTCCCCTGAAATTGCTAGTAGTATTCAGTAGTCAATCTGTAGTATTATTCAGATCACTCTTACATTTGTATAGATGTTTTTAAGACTAGTCTCTCTTTGATGCTATCTCATAGGCTCAGTGCTCATTATGTCTTTAAATATTGTCCCACTGTTTTAGAGATTTTTTTTTTTGGATGCTGCTTCTAAGAATTTATCACCTAAAAAGGAAAGTATGTAAAAAGAGCTAGTATTCTATAAAGATTGACAAAGGAGAAAGAATTTGTTACAAAGCTCTTGTCTGTTTTCTCATCTTCTATGTCTTGCTGTATTTAGGTCTTACTGTTATTACAGGCTGTCATTTGGAAAGCATCTGATTGAGAAGAGGGTGGAGCTGATCTGTTTGTGGCTAGGATGACTGACAGTATTTTGCTTTTCAGAGTCCTTGTGGGTGGGGACAAAGCACTTCACTGTGGGAAGAGGAGGTAAGTAGAGCAACAGATATCAACTCTGTTGTAAGTATTTTCCCACTTTTGGCAGAAAGCTATCATTAAGGCTTATTTTCTATTTGCAGCACTGAAGAAAACTGCTGTTTTTTCCATTGTTAGTCTGTTTTTAAGTATGACTCGAAATACTCCATACCACACCCACCAGCAAAACACATCAAAGACTACTAGATGATAAAATGATAACTGTAGTACGGCTTACTTTCATCCATTGCAATTTGCATTGTTAGCATTTAGTGGTGGTTTTTGGATTGTAAAAGATGCTCTTCTTAGTTGTTTCCTTCTGCATGAAACTTACAATGTCACATGACTGACTCCATCTTCATCTCAAGTAAGCTCATTTCCGAGGTTCTACAAAATGATTTTAGTGAATAATTAGTGCAGTATATGTTCACTTGGATTTATACATTAATTACGAATTTTATGTCAGACATTGCTGGAAAGAATCGTCTATCTAAGTGTTCTGGGATATGTTGGTACCTAAGTTACTTGAATAGTTGTTTTTTCAGGTGCTTTATTGTTTTAATAATGTTGCCCTTTCTCTGGAGGTTTTTGAGAATCACATATTTTCCTTGCAACAATGAGAGAAATGTATCCTGCAAAAAATATAGCAGAAAGACTGTGTAGCTAAGTAGAACAGGTCACAAAAAAAGTTTGGAGTTTTGGGGTTCCTTTGTGTTTTTTTTTTTTTTGGAAGGAATTTCATACTGTTTATTCTCTTTTTCCATTCTATACCTTGTGCTGTATGCCAGCATAAACTGGTATTTTGTATTGCTTTTAAAAAGTTGGACAGCCTTAGATTATCTGCAGGTGTCTTGTTTTGAGTATGGTACCTCAACACTTGTATACTGGTAAATGTTGGTTTGTTTGTTTTTGTTTTTAAATTGTGTTTTTAAGAAAAAGCAGACTGAGTCACCAGTGAAAGACAATATTGTTTAACAAAGAAGACTCTAAACGTTATTTTTATGTGTTACTAAAATTTATTAAATATCATCTGCAAGTAACATTTAACAATACTTGCAATAAATAGTTGTCATTTTAAGTTTATTGACAAAGCAAGAACCAATTAGTTTTCCAACGTACATTTTGAGCCCGTAGGGCTTACAGAAAGGATCAAATGTGATCTTAGAACAAACGTCTTATCACCCAGACGAAGAGCATACAGTGGTCCCAGAATGGACAGCAAGGTAGTTAGCCACAGGGTAAAATATATAAATTATTTGTAATTAAATAGTTAAATAAATAACGTAGCAGTAAAAATATAAATCGTCATCTGCTTATTTTAGCATATATATCAGAAAGTTGGTCAGCTCTCGGCGAAATGCAGGAAACTTTTTCTTGTCGTTAGCTTCACAGATCTTGCATCCAGCTCCTAGGGGAATTAGCTCCTGCAATACAGATATTTTTGTTGATTGGTGATAGCTCTCTTGACAGCTAGTTTTGGCAATGATACGTCAATTTCTGTATGTTAAGTTTTTCTTTTAAGAAGAAAGAACCCATAATATTTCAGGTGGGTGGTTTTTTTGTTGTTTCTGTTTGTTTGTTTGTTTTCAGTTGCTAGGTGTTAAAGGATGATACAGTGAAGGAGGCTGCTTATAAAGGGGATTTTTGTAAATGTAAAAATACTCTAAGCTAAACACATTCACTTTCTATGATAAATGCTGCAGCAGAGGCAAATCTTAATTTCTGGCTTGAGGAGGAGTTCTAAAATGATACGAGGATCTTTTAGCCATGGAATTTGTTTGTGTAGTTTATCAAAGTGTACTTCTGTATTATTTGGTTTACATTTATTGTTGGGTCCTTTAGAATCATAAATTTACAGCACAGTTTTCTAAGCCATTGCTTACATAAATAATTGTTACCTTTCTAAAAAGAAGTTTTTGTAAGCATAAGGTGCCTTACGTGATGCAGAAAAGAAAACAAATTTCATGTATTTTAAAACGTTGACTTTTTTGATTAGTATGGCTCAAATGTGCTTTACACTGCTGGATTATTATGCAAATAGATGTTGTCAAATAGTTTAATGTTATAATATTTTTGTACAAAATCCTGTATTCTCAAGCAACCATAACACACAAACCTTGAGGCATAAAATGCCTATTCTAATGTTGTTTTTCACTAGCACTGAAACATTTTACTTTTTTTTTAAACTGGGTAAAAAGATTACCTACCGTAAGTTTCTGGAGATTCTTTTTGATATTTTTAAGATTAATTACATCCTCATCTTCAATTTCATCGTCATCTTCAATTTCATTCTCCAAGGTGACCATTTCTTTCAGGTAACATTGCAGTGTTTGCCAGCTGCACTCCTAAAACAGTCATCAAAATCCATATATATGTAAAATGTTTACTGAGGACAATTGAATTCAGTTTTTTTAATTGCCCATTATTCTTATCTTTGTATGAGGAATTAGGCTGTTTTTTATACAACGTATAATTCATTTTTTTCCCCTCAAAGCCACATTATAAGATTCTACACGTGGCCTTAGTTCTGTGTTAGATTCTTGTAGCTTTTGAAATGTGGATAATCTTTACAGGACATTTTAAATGTTGGAATATCTCTTGAATGTGAAGCTGCTGTATTAGCTCCTAAACTGAACCTTATTCCCAGTTGTGTGGAAATCTTGTTGTAGGAAAAGGGTTAATAGTAAAACCTCTGTCAGTTTTACAGAGGCCTCGTTAGCGCCATCTTCAGTTAGTGCACTTTGGTTGCTCTGTCTAATGTCTGTATCTGATCTCGCTTTTCAATGTGGGTAAGTAACTTTACACATCACTCTTACAAGCTATTTCAGGCACTCTGATATGTTATTCATCAGCCTCATACATTTGCATTTGAGCACTGGAGCTCTGAGATAGTTATGTCTTGATCTTGCCAGCATATAAGAAAAATGACTCAGATAAGGAAGTGGTTGCAGGATCTGGTTTTAAATCTTTCCTCAAACAAAATTACTGTTAAGTGAGAATTCTGTTGGATTAAAAACTTAATTGGAGGTTCAAAGTAGTTAACTTGCATAAGGATTATAAGTAATTCCCAGTAACAAATAACTTAATACTCTTGTTAGTTGGTATACTTACACGCTAAATTAGAAAACTAGTACAGATCAGCAACCTGACAATGGTGAATAGTCTGTGGTCAAGCTGTACTTAGAATGCTATTACAC
This sequence comes from Chauna torquata, assembly GCA_013399475.1. Taxonomy (NCBI): domain Eukaryota; kingdom Metazoa; phylum Chordata; class Aves; order Anseriformes; family Anhimidae; genus Chauna; species Chauna torquata. The sequence goes on from VXAL01018742.1 coordinate 7,338, forward strand.
TCAGATGTGCAGTATTTTAGCAAAAAGCAACCACAGTGACAGTGTTCTTGTGGATCTAAGTCTTAGGTATTAACTGAATATCATAAAACATGAATATACAGCTAAATATATCTAGGATGAGTTGGTTAGATTTTGCTCCTGAAAAGAACTAGGCAGAGCGTAACTGAGTTTCATTATTGATGGCTTATAGAAGATTTGTAACTTCTTAAACAGAACCTACTACTGTCTCTGCGTCTTCTTTCAATAAAATATGGCTAATTTCATATAGATACTCATTTAAACCATTTCTAAGTCTAGATTCATTCTCAGAATTGCTCGTGTTAGCATTGATGCAACAGTATTGTCTCCTGCAAATATTATGCAACATTTAAATGATTCATATAACACTTTCTTCTGTGAATTCAGGTGTATGTTAAGCAAAATGAATAGTGAGGATTAATTTTGTGTTACATATTGCACAGACCAAAAAGGTAATACTGTACAATAGCCTGTTAATGTTTGAGAATACAAATCAAAAGCAGAAGTGTCTTTTAGGAAACCATGCTACCCTCACACTGAATTCAGACAGCTCAAAATTGTCTTTTGTATTGGCCTTTCTGATAAGTGAATTGTTTTGGTCTAATTCAATAACACATCATTTTAAAGTAGCCATATCTTAGAAGTCCTTCTGAAGACAGAAAGTTTAAACTCACCTGTTTCTCATTTGGTGTGTAGAGGTCAAGATGAATCTTCTGTAGAGAAGAGGGACAAAAAGTTAATTTTTGTGTACAAAATGCATAGAAAAAGTAAGCAGAAAAGATTAGTAGAAGAGAATTAATATAGCAAAAAAATCCACTTACATTCTTGCTTTTTTCCAGTTGTTCTAAATCTTTAATTAAAGTTGTAAGAATGCTCACTTTTTCTGTTGATAGAGATGCTCCATAAGCTGTAGTCATAAGCACTACTACTGAAATACAGCTGAAGATCAGTACTTTGCACATCATGTCAATGTTCTGATTTTATGCTAGTATTTGAGATGTGATATATAGTGAGAGCTGATAAGTTGTCATTAAACTGTGTAGTGTATTTATACTCTTCTTTCTGCAGGGAAAAATATGGGGGCGTCATGTAAAAGAGGTTTTATTACACATTTTTTCATACGTTTTACCTGTATGGCAAGAATCATTACTTTTGTTTTTCCTCCCCTGATGACACTTTGGAATTTTTTTAAAGCAAGAGGGATTTTACCTACATTCACTAGGGTAAGAGAAGCCCACACTCACTTTTGGCAGTCTCTCTTTGTGCTTTCTGCATGAAACACTTTTTCCCTCATGCGCTGTCCCACTCCCCCATAGAATATGCCATAGAATATACTACTGGCACACAAAATGTTCTAAAGATTTGTAGTTTAATGACTTTGTTTATCTGTATATATTTGTCCTTCCACAAATCCTGTGGCATCGTTTAAGTGCAGAAGAAACACCCTCATTTTAGTAATTGTTGATTAAACAACAGGAAGAAAGTTGGCTTCCTGTCTGAAGGTGGTTTTACCTGTCGTCTTTTGCAAAGACAGTTAACATAAGCTTAGGCGCATAGGTCAGTCTTTATACCATCAACTATAAATTGTGTATGAAAAAGAACTCCAGCAGGATTCTTTGTCTTGGGATGTTAAACCAAATTTTCTGTTACTGTATATCTTAATGCTGTTAATTTTTCCTTGCGTGTACTTTTCACTTCTCTCTAGCTTAAAATGAGAATGCGCTGCTTTTAAAAATATTTACAGATTTTCTTACTGATAGCCAACCACTGCGTTTTGTGGTGCATATTGCAGTACTGAAGTTGAGAGTCAGCAGTCATTTGACATCGGACTCTTGCATAATATTGCTGAATTGATTTTCTTTTCTGGTTCAAAGCACTGTTGCCTGATAATCTTGGGAATGCTATGAGCAGTGTTTAAAATTCATAGTTTTCTTCACTGTAAATGTAGTTCTGAGCCAAATACTCCCCCTGCTGCCCAGAAGTCTTTAGTGTTATGTGAGTCGTGTCTCTTCTACTCAATGTATTTTGCTGCTGAAGCCACATGGAATACATTTCAGTTTTGTACACTACTGTGAGTCTAAGTTTTGTAGCATTCAGGATGAGGAAGTCTGGGTGGGCGACTACTTCATCATCTGTTGCATATAAAACTGTAGGTGGAAACCTATTTTGTAGGTTCTGACCGTATAATATGTGTGTGTTGGGAGGGAAGGCAGTTTTGTCCAACATCAGTTAGAATATGCTTTTGCTTGGGTTAGATACAGTCCATTGCTGTAATTCTTTTTATTAGTGTCTGTGTAACTATGCACTAACCATTAAACTGGTGTTAATCAGCAGTGTGGTCCCAGCTCCTGGAGAACTGAGTCTTCGTTTCCTGATTTTGAAATAAGTACAAACATTTAATGCATACAGTCATACAGAAGTCTTAGTAGCTATTGTAGCTTGCAGTATGTAGTAGACGTGCAGTTTGCAACCTTTCCTGGCACTGTATCTTTTGTCTCTTATGTTTTCTTGATAGCAATAGATTTCAAATAGGAGTTATGGCTGCAGAGGTGAGCTGCTGAGCAATAGGTGGTGAGCTTTTCTCCAGGGTGCTTGTAAAGTTAGGGCATTTTATTCAAGGGTTTTAGTTGTTTGGTTTCAGTTAATGTATTTGACTGTATAAAGTGTTAAGAAATACCTCAATAGTGAGCACAAAACACATTCTTGTTTGTAGTGAAATTGCAATTGCTGCTCACTGTTTTCAACACTATCCAGTCTTTACTGTGTCAGTTCTATAAAATTATAGGTGTTTCTCTCTTCTTTATAAAGTATTCCATGGAAATACACTTAGAAGCACTGAATTTGAGATTCTGAACCTGAAGCCTCTCTGGGGTAGTTTTTAGCGTAATTTAGATTAGAGGTTGCTCCAAACACTTTATTTGTGCTGGAGTATTTGTTTTTGCATCAGTGTTGAAATCACAGCACATCTAGCACTAGATTATTGCTTCATTTTCCCAGCATTCTACTGTTTTCTTCTGCAAGTCTTGGAAGAAAAGTCTGAACATGTAGCATTTAATAAATTGTCCACAGGAATTTTCACTTTGGTTGATTGATTAATTTTCCCTTAGCATTTTGCTGCAGGCTTTGTGGTCCAAAAGGAGAAAGCAACAGATCTTGTTTTGACCATTTTCATTGGATACGCCGTGTGAGGGGGAAATGGCTTGGAGTATATTGGTAAACCTCAGAAACAGCACACACTCAGTTAATGTTAACACATAATTTAATGTTTGCTTTATTCCTTAGGTTTTGGGAGTCTGTCCTGCTTAAAAGTTTTAATCTCCACTGTGCTAGCTAAGTATTTTCCAAAGTAGTCAGATCACTCTTAGAGGCTATTCTGTCTTCAGTGTGTACATACAAGACAACCAAATCTGACCACAAGTAGTTCTGTGTCCAGAACAGCTTTTTGTTTTAAGTGAGTTCTGTCATGCTTCCATATTTTTCACATAAGTGCTGGCTTCCAGGTTATAATAAACCAATTTGTGCCAGGGGCTCATATACTATAAAAAAAAAGGGATGGCTGTTTTAGATAAGAATATGACGATGTCCTGTAACTTTTAAATACAGTACTACTCCTCTCTGGATGGTGTTGGACTTCCTGCACTGGTCAGATTTCGGTGGTTACATTCCATCTGAGCTCTTATATTTTGCTGGGCAGGGAATTGCCTGGGGTTTTATTCAGAGGTATAGTGATTTAGACAGGCCTCTCTGCTTCATTACAGGGTTGATTGTATTTGAACAGGAAATTGCCTTGGAATCATACAGGATATAGTAGTGCTGCCACTGCTGGACCTCCAAAATCCTGCCTTAAAGAAGTGTTGGGGGCAGATACCAGTGACCATGTCATACCGTGTTTTTTGTTTTGTTTTGTTTTTGTTTTTAATGCACAATTACAAAAGGTTAGGTGATTTATCTCATTTTCTTTCTAAATAAAATATTGATACACTAAAACAACGTTATAATATGTCATTTAAAAAACACTGTAAAATGTAGCGTAACAAAAAAGCTTCAAGGAACACTTTAAAAACCTGACCTAAATTTTCAAAAAAGATGAATTAGCAGTAATGCAAATATGTTGAAGGGAAGTAATATTTGTGGATCAAGGGAGCTGGGAAGGGAGAAGAATGTTTTTCTTGCTGTTGTTGTGGTGGATTGTTTATGGTTTTTTTAGTACTTATGCCTAACATAAAGAATAAGGGCTCATTTTTTCTTTTAGAAATTAAAGTGAACGAAATATTGATCACACTGACTAAACCCCTGATCTGCACAACTTCAAAGACTGGAAATGATTTTACATAGGATCTGACTCTTCTCAGTTTTGGCTCTTCTTTTTTGTGTGTGTCTTTCTGAACTGAAAGCTTGGGGGGTTTTTTTTTTTTTTTTTTTTCCCCTTGCAAACCTGATGACTGGTGAATTTTGGAGAGAAGTCTTGGTTTTCATTGAGGTGTTATACATCTTGTTCATCAGTGTGCTTGCCTCCTTTCTCCATCACCAGAACAAAGTGGTATTCAGCTAGAGTCATTGTGTACGTCTTGTTTGGTATATTTTAGTTCCTGTGCAGGAGTTTTTCAGACTCCTACTGTAGTATCATGCTTTTACAAGATTACTGTCAATGAGAGTCCTAGGAACCACAGCAGAGTTCATCTCTCTTATGAAAGTGTTAACCATCAACTTGTGATCACAGACTGTTGATTTAACTCTCTCCTGATGTTTTCTAGGCCCTTTTTAAAGAATTTTGAATTGTAGAGGTCATATTCTATTTACAGATCTCATAGTTCTAAGCAATTACCCCTAGGAGAATGCCTTTATATTCTGTTCAGCAGGGAGACTCATTTAAACATGTCGAAGATTTGAATAAAGGGTTGAGTAGCAGTTGTTCTTCATTTGATTTTAAGCCATCAAAAGGAGATAGCCACTTCTTTCATTCTTCAGCCTTTTCTCAGTTTTTCTCTGCAATCAAGGCATAGCAGAGTCTCATGACCCTGCCTGTATTTAAGAAATAGAGAATTAATTCTATGGAAGGAGCTAGGTCAATAACAAAAGAAGAGAAGCTTAAAAAAATATAATAGCACTGAAATGTGAGAGTTTAGTACGCCCTGTAGAATGGAGCACTTGCTTCCAAAGTTTCTGTGATCCTAAATCTCAAAATCTCTAAACTATTAAATAGGTGGCTGTTGTATTTCCTGTTGAGCAAGAACAACCATGACAATATCAGTTACAGCCAGTAATCTGTGTCTCCATGTTGCAGCACGTTTTTAGTAGATACTACAACTAGAACAATTTTCAGATAGATGCAAAGGATTCCATAAAGTATTAGTATTTAAATGCAGGAGTGAAATGATGGTTGTATTTATAAGGAAAGATAAGAAAAAGAAGGAGAAATCCTTAAATGATTTTCCTTTATTACATGATTCTCATAGGATTATAGCATGAATTTTGCTGATTCACCGATGCATGTGGTATCATCTTCACTGAGATATAAGAGATGCAGGAAAGCATCCTTTGGATGGCATGTGTGGCAGGGACAAATGAAGCAGGGTGGTAGAATAGGAAGCGAGAAGTTGCCATATTGGATTGGAATAGTGGTTTTAGCTAGATGAATATTGTCCCTGATTAGGGCAAGTACCCACTGTTTCAGGAGAAAGTGTGAAGAAAAAAACCCAAAGTGAGTAATTCTTCAAGCGAAAGGGGAAATCATTTTTCCTGCAAGAACGTCAGTTTTAACAACAACAACAACAAAAGCTTTTGGCTTTACAAAACTAACTAAACAGATCTGAAAATAGTTGACAATTGGGAATCTCTTCACAAAGCCTGTTTTTGAAGTCGTTTTCATTGAAAGGACCAACATCAAGATGGACCACTTTTAGAAAATAAAATGGGTTCTCATAATTGTAGACTAGCCTTTCCTTGGCAAAAGTAAATTTAACCTTTCATTAGAAACTATCTGACACGTGAGTTTCTGTCCTCTTAAAAGTCCGGTTTGTACTTGCCTAATAGGTGTGGATTTAGTTAAAGGTATGAGGTGAAGGACTTAAGGGAGCCTTAGTGCTCACCATCACTGTTGTTAGCATTGGCTAAGTATATGTTCCCTAACAGCACAGAGAGATCTCACAGTATTGGTCTCTCCCCTCTGCTCATTTGGACTGTCATGAGTCTGCCTTGCTGTGTGGCCTGATTGTCATTTTAGAAAAGCAATATCTTACCATGCATGTCTGCTCAGTCCATTTTTTTTTTGTGCAAGTCATTGTTACTGCACCATATGCTTCTTAAATGCTGATGATGAGGTTCCTTGACAGGAACCTTTTCCTTGAAATGTTGAGAACCATCCCTAATTGAACTTGCTGAAGCAAGTTTTACCAAATGCAGAGCATTTGACATAACTCGCCATTACAAGATTTCTTGTTGGTAGCAGCGTGTTCAGATTATTCATTTCTGTTGGTATATGAAATACAAACAACCAAAGACAGTGGTGATTGTGGATTTCCAGTGAATAGTAAAAAGCAAGAGCAACAGTAAAAACAAAGGGTGAGGGGAAGAATCTGAAGAACTGGAGGCTGGTCAGTGTCGCCACAGTCCCTGGGGAAGTTACAGAGCAAGTCTTTGGAGAAGTGAAGGACAAGAAGGTGGATGGATATGCACCAGCACAGATTTGCGGAAGTGCACATTCTGCTTTACTAGCCTGACTGCCTTTTGTAATGAGCTGATTGGTTCTGTGGGTGAAGGGAGAGCGGTGGATGTTGCTTATGCCAGCTTTAGAAAGTACAGTTGCTGTTGATATCCTTGTGAGATTGTGGAGACGTGGACTGCAGAGTGGATGGAAAAAACTGGCTGGACCATCAGGTTCAAAGTGTGGTGGTCAATCATTTGAAGCCTAAGTGGTAGCTGGTTACAAGTGTCCTGCCGTGGGGCTTTATTGATTCTAAAACTCTCTGATATCTATGTCAGTGACCTTGACAAGGGTTGGAGTGCGCTTCCATCAGGTTTGCACATGACACCAAACACCACATGAGTGGTAATTGTGATGTAAGATTGGGCTGCCACTTAGAGAGACTGTAGCATGCTGGGAGTGGGCTGATAGGAAATGCATGAAGTTGAACAGAAGTGAAATGTCTTGCACCTGGAAGAGAATAACCTCATGCATCAGTACCAGCTGAGGACTGACTGGTTAGGGAGCAGCTTTGCCAGAAGCAAGCTGGGAGTCCTTGTGGACAAGTTGAGCAAGAGTCAGCACTGTGTTTCTGATGTCCAGAGATGATGTGGAGTCTCTGTCCTTGGAGATGCTCAGAAGCCGCCTGGACATGGTCCCAGGCAATTGGCTCTGGGTGGCTCTGCTTGACCAGATGACCTCCAGAGGTCCCTTCCAACCTCAGCCATTCTGTGATGAAGGCTAAGGCACACTGGGCTGCATTAAAGAACTGAAAGTAGAGGAAGGGAAGTGTCTGTCCTCTACTCCATGCAGCTCTGCTGTGGCTGCATCTTGAGTTGTGTGTTCTGGGCTCCCAGTACAGGAGAGACATTGACAAGCTGGACAGAGTCCAGTGGCTCAGAGATGCCACTAGGATGGTGGGGGAGTTCGAACACGTGATGTATTGGGAGAGGTTGAGGGAACTGAAGTTTCTGAGATTGAAGGGAAAGCCAAGGGGTGATCTGCAGCCTCTCACTATCTGAAAGGGTAGTGCAGAGAAGATGGGGTGGGGGTCTTCCTGGGGACACACAACAAAAGGGCAAGAGGAAACAATCACAAGTTGCAGCCAGAGGAATTCTGAACTCAATGGAAATATACTCAAAATGAGAGTGTGTAAGCACAGGAATTATATGGTTATGTAGATGATAATCTAGATGGTTATCTAGAGGAGTTGTGAGATCTTCCATTCATGCAGATTTTTCAGAAATCAAATGGACAAGCCAGGGAATGGCCTTCTGTTAGCCCTGTTTTGAGCAGGAGATTGATCTAGATGACCTCCAAGGGTCCCTTCCAGACTAACCTTTTCTATGATTCTGTGGTAAATCTTGACCCAGTCAGATTCTGCTTAATGACTTTCTGTATTTAGTAAGAACAGAAAAATCCGGAAGTTCTTTTGCTTCCAACATGCCTTGGAAGCGATCACTACATTCAACTTCAGAATTAGGAGGGTAGATTCTCCTGGGTTTTCATCTATAAGCATACTAGGTTGACTTTTCCTTGTATGCAAGGTTTTACAGGTGCTTTTCATTCATTGAATCATATAAAAATGTCAGCTGTTAGAAAGCGTCCTTTCATACAGCTTCAGGAGAAGATACTTTACTGTGCCACAGATTCCTAACTTTCTGGCAGGTACCGTGACACATAATACCATTTATCAAGCCTCTAGACATCTTGGGCTGTTTGTTGTAGGCATCACTTGTGGTGCAGGTACTGGGGAGGCAGGTAGACTCTTCTCTTGGCCTTTTTACATTAACAGTTGATGGTACCTATTAATGATCCCACTAATGGGTTCATTACGTTACATATCATTTACATGTGTACAGAATGGCCAACAGATCTTTTTGGACCTATTATAAATCAGTATTGTTTTGGTCACACAAGGGTAGTGACTTTCAAGCCAACATGCAAAAATGTGTATATGGCAGAGATAATTATTGGTGTACCTGTTGCTACAGAACTATTTTAAAACAAGAATGTGAAATAAATAAAAAGTCAGATAACAGTACGGGTTAGATGTCCATTCGTAACTTTTCTCCTTTAATCGTTGGCCATTGTAAATATAATGCAGGTAGGGCATCACAATCTGAAGAAGAGCAACAACAAAAAAAATCTCCTTTCCAGAAAGTAAACTTACTAAGATTATGAACTTAAGAGTCAGTGTTTCTATTTTATGGTACAATTCAGGGCGATTGCAAGACTGAGTGAGAAAATGAATTACTGTGATAGTAGTAGTCTAATGTAAGTAGGGTTGATTAATAAAGGGTAAAGATTAGGACTGGACCTAATACAGGTTAAGATGGTGTGCTGAATTTACAGAGGAAAATAGTTTAATTTTCGCGAGATTTCTGGGTGAACTTCTGTGGATTTTTTGTGTAGGTATAATCTATCTTCAGTAGGTCTAGCATACATTTACAAGAATAATCAATCTTGTTTGTTTTTTCCCTTTTGGATCCAAATGGATTTTGTAAGAGCTGTCTCCACAGTAAGTATTGCCAATATCAAAACTTCAGTTACCAATTGCCTTTTAGTTGAATGTACACCAAACCTGCTGAAAGTGTTACTGATACACCCACAAGGCGATACAAGTGTTAACCTCTACTAGTTTTGTTTCACACTTCTTTTTAGGTGAAAAACTGGAGACTGATACAAGTGCACTGCTGGTGAGACACAGTTCTGTGAGTTTGGCCCACTGATTTTATTGGCATATGGATGGGAAACTGAGTAGGTCCTTCAAGTTCTTGTTCTTTATGATTTCCAGGAAGAAATGTACGTTCTGGACCTAGATGTTGTGTATTTCTCTGTTTAAAACAAAGGAAAGCAAAATTGGAGGTATTCTGAAAGAAGGAAATCAAATCAGAGCATTGTTCTTGAACGGTGTCACCGCGGGTTAAGTATTACTGGTGCAGGGTGATAGGAACTACAGAGCAAAAGTGTCATGAACCCTCTGGTTTTTGTGGAGATTTTTTTCTAAAGATGTCATATAGTTACCTATGATGTAAACCAACTTCCAATGCTTTGGGAGTAAGCATTGGTGACACTAAGCTGTTTGGCAACCAATATAATAGCCCTGGTGGGCTTAAGACGGAGCGATTCTTTGTCGTGGATGGAAAGAAACTGAGATCTGGCAAACACTCCACATAGCTCATTGGAACTATACTCATTTTCATTGTGGATCGGGGGAGGTAATTTAAGGGCTAAGGACACTTCAAAGCGACAGATGAGTGTGCTTTCTTCAATACTTCCCTTTCAAAAACAAGTAAATACTTTCATGTTTGCAGGGCAGAATCAATCTGTGGTATCTCACTGGACCCTCACTGTATTGGTTGGTGAATGGTGTCAAAAGTTTGAGAAATTCTCAGCTAGTAACCATCCCCACGTGGAAACATGTTGAACCATTTGCTGTCACCATGCAACATCTGACTTTGATTTTTCCTTCAAACACTTCAGGAAGATATCACAGACTACTTTTGAGTTGTTTTAGAGAAATTTTAAGTTACTGCACTGAAATACACAATTACTGTATTTTATCTCTGTTGGGACATTGGGTGATTTGGAGCTCGAAGCTGTGTTCTTAAATACTGCTTGTTGGTTAGGTAACAAAAATAACCAGCCAGGAAAGGCTGTAATAGTAATTGTTGAAGTAGAACATCGTATGCCATTATCCAGTGTCAATGACTGCTGTTGTCACGCATGTGCAAAAACAGACATATTTGGGACTGAGGAGCTTAGTGAAATACTTTCTGATCTCTAAATCAAAAAGAGGATGTGTCGTTGTTCTTCTCCACCCTGTGTCCTGGAAATACAAATGGCAGATGACTTCATGCCTTACCCAAATAAAACTAGTCTTTGACACGTTACTTTGTGAGAAAGTGGGTTGTGCACTCAATTAAAAAGAAGTTAACAGCTTACGGTTCTAGTACTGTAGTAGCTAGATTTAGGTCAGAAATGCTTTTTCAGAGGAATTTGCATAAGCTGCAGACTGAGTGCCTTTGCCCAGATTGCTTCTTTGCGTGGTTAGTGGTGAGCTTGGGTATGGTAGAGGGATGTTATAGCAATAGGAAGAGACAGGCTAGATATTAGCAACATGGACAAGGACCACAACGGGAAGCTTCCTGTTTCAAACTCCCAATGTGCAAGCACCAGCTGGCTTTTACAGATGGATTCACAACCATAATGGCTTTTCAGCTTTGCAAGCAATCTAAAAGGAGGAAATACAATTGCCTGATACTATTGATTTGGCTAGTGCTGCTCTCTCTTTGGCTTCTCAGCCTTTCTGTTTGCTTAAGTTAAAAAAAAAAAAAAAACCTGGGAAATTCTCAGAAGATCATTTTGTTGATTTTCACCATGTCTTTTAACTGCTGTAGCAATACCTCTAAGAGGTATAGATGGTCTGTGTAGGCCCTTCTCTGCCTGACTGGGTGCCTGCCTTGTCATGATGCAGTGTCACTTAATGACAGTAGCACTAGGCAACAAAAACACCCACCTGCAGAAAAGGAGGCATAAGTTGCTTTTCAACCTCCTGGTACTGATAATACAGTATTTGCTTTACTTCTGTAGTTAGTGTCTGTCTGAGTGGGGATTTAGTTCTTGTGCTGAGTTCTTTGTCTTCAGGTACTGTTACTCCAGTGTATTTATTTGTGATATAAACTATAATAAAAAACAAACAAAACAAAACAAAATGTTGAATAAACGTTGGCTTTTAAGGCAGTACTGTCTTGTCTCAGTATGATACCACAATGCTGTTAATTTCAGAGTGCATGTTCACACACCAAAGAACTCAAAAATTCCCCCCCCCATCATACACTGTTATGAGGGACTGAGTATGAAGTTTTCCATGTCAGGTCTCTGTCAATTTGAGAATCAGGCACAGGGGGAATCCTCTCTGCATTTCTATTGCTCAAGTTTGATAAACAGGCTTTAACAAGGGATGGCTATATGTTTCAGCTCTGCAGTTACCTGTTCAGGAATACTGGTGCAATCAATATTCTCATTCTGGAGCAATCTCATTCTAGCTTTTGGAAAAAAAAAAAAAAAAGCCCGAAAGGAGAAGATTTCTGTTTTTCATTGTAACTGTTTTGCAGTGGGAAGGAGGCAGGAATACACTGGCAAAACACAAAACCCTTCCAAGAGGACAAACAACTGAGTTGTAGATAAACTGTTCTCAGTCTCTGGATTTAAGAAATTTATGGTGAAATGAAAGTTAAAATTCTCCTGCTAGGTCAAAAGGCCAGTGTCAGATTATAACAGAACAGGATGTTAACAAACCACAAAAGAAGAATGTTGTTTTACCTTACTGAATGCTATGACAATGCACATGCTAAGCAGATGGCCTAGTTTCATCACTAGATAGGGACAAAAGCTACTGAGCTACAACCTTGGTGCTGGTGGGCAGTAACGAAGGCTCAAAATTGTTTATAGGCATTTTTATGATAATGTGTCTGTTCTCTTAAAGTTCAGTTTCTTGATTCTGTTTTCTTTTCGCCCACTTTTCCCACTTGGATCAGATTAGCTACGTGGGATATCCTAGAGAGGATCAGGGGCTTACCCACACTTACTCGTCCTGTCTGTTGTTGTACCCACAGCCACTATTGTATTCTAGTACTTCCCATAGGCCATGCATTCCTGGGTGAGTGTTGCAAGCGTAAGCACAGTAGAAATGTTTGGTCAGGGACTGTGTTCCTCTTGTTCTGTCCATGTCAGCCAACCTTCCTGTCTGTACAGACCCTGTTGAATTTGCAGAAGTGTTTTTGAAGATACAGAGGATTTGTTTTGAAATATTCTAAACAGCAATACCATGACAAGAATAAGTTATTTTTCTTAAATTCTGTAGCCATGCTTCATCAGATGGAGTCCATTTAATTCAATATTCTTTCTACAAGGGTGGCCACAATCAGAATCTTGGAGTGTATGATACTCCTGAGTATTTTTCCAAGTGCCAGCTATTTTCAGCTCAGAAAAATTAGTCAGAAGTGGTTCCTTTGTATTTACTGATTTACAATGGATGTCCAGACCCTGCTATGCAAACTCCTAGCGTCCACAGCATAAATAGTTGGCAAGTTCCACACATCTACCTAGTGTGGCTTTGCCTGTGTTTTGATCCTGGTTCCTGCAAAGTTTATTTGATGCCATTACCTTTCAGTCTTTGTAGTGGAAGAGGCAGTGAGTCGTCTTGTCCGTACTGAGACACTCAAAATTTTTTAGAACTTTATCTACAAGAATTACCTCTTTTCTAGACTGTCTCTCATGTCCTACTTTTTTTTCTTGTACAAAAGAATAGAAATTTGATTGTTCTTGTTGCCATTCTTTGAACCCTTTGAAGTTCTGCTGTTCCTCTTTGGAGATGAGGGGACTGGAACTGATCTTATTTATTTGTTTGTTTATTAATACAGTGGTTTGATAGTATTTTCCGGTTCCTTCTGTATTACTTTATTTTGTGACATCGGATTTGCTTTTTTGGCATCAGCAGCATGCTGAACTGACGTTTGTGTGCCACTGTAGCTCCAAGATCTTGTTTCTAATTGGTAATTGTCAGATTAGAGGCCATCTCTTGTTTTTCTTTCACATACTGTCTTTCTTTGGTGAAGCTTCTGCAGCTCTCAACAGCACGCTGGCATTTTAAAGTAAATAGGTTTTAACAATTGAAAATGACCTATATTGTATCATTCAAAATCTGGCTATAATCTGTCATTGTCAAGTAGGTGGCTTACACCAAGTGTTTCTTGTTCACATCCTTGATTTCTTAAGGAATCACAAATACTATATATATATATATATTTTTTAGTGTTAGGTTTCCTTGCAGTGTAATGCTAACATCAACTTGGGTATTGCCCTGACTTTTGCTCTAGTCTGTAAAATCCTGAAAAAATTCTCTGGGCTGGTGCTTTTTTCTTCAAGATATCTTCGAATGTAAGCAAAAGCCTGAAAACAGCATCCTTTTAGAATGAAGACTTTATCTAGTTGCAGATGAAAAATGAGTTTCTGTTTACTTGCCAATAGATGTTACTTTTATTTGCTGCTGCAAGACTCCCTTCTGTTCAGTAGTAAAAGGATGTTTGTTATAGTCACTATAGATGCGATTTACAATGTAGGTTGGGGGAGATAGCATTTCTTAACTTTTACGCTGTATTTGTCACAGTTAGTGAAATATTTTGCTTGGAGTTAACCTAACTCCAGAAGGAGCTAGGTGGACTCTTTAGAATTAGTTGGGTATTTTCTTCAGAAAAAAAATGTGAAAAGTAATATTTAGAGAGAATAGTGTAGCTTTCATTTATTATCTAACTAATCTGCCATTTTGTGTAAGGAAGCATGACACTGAATCCAGTTTCGTAATATCTAATTTTAGGAATTTCTGTAATGAGATAATAACTGAAGAGGTGATATCATCTCAACTTTTTTCCAGGTTCAGAGGTAAAAGGACTTCCATTTTCACTGCTCTTGTTAGATGATGTATGTAATAGTCATAAAGAGGGTTCTTTTACATGCGAACCTGTTGTTTGTGGTCTCTGAGGACTTAGTCATTTTTTGGTGTCAGGAAGGTATGTTTTTGCTTATTATTCTGGTCTGTTCAAGACAACTAAATAGTGTTAGAGATACTGTAAACACCATTAGGCACAAGTAGAACTGTGTTCAAGTGAGACTGTTGCCAAGGCTTCTAATCTGTCGTTAAGGTGCCTTTCCATTGCGGCTTCTGATAACTATGGCATAATGGTAAGTTATCTGTCTGAATGTGGAGGGGCAATATTGTCTTTGCCTGTGGTGTTGAATAGGTTGGTCTTGGTCCCTGGTTAGGCTCAAAGAAAAGAAGCACACCCTCATTAAATTTACTCTTAGTGGATAGAAGGTGACAGGAAAGAGGTATTCATCTTTACGATGAAGATGCTTTACAGAATCACAGAATGGTTGAGGCTGGAACTGATTTCTGGAGACCATCTGTTCCAAGCCCCTGCTCGAGCAGGGCCACCTAGAGCAGGCTGTCCAGGACCGTGTCCAGGTAACTTTTGAAGATACCCAAGAAGGGAGACTCCACAACCTCTCTGGGCAACCTATACCAGTGCTCTGTCACTTGTACAGTAAAGAAGTGCTTCCTGATGTTGAGAGGGAACCTCCTGTGTTCCAGTTTGTGCCCATTGCCTCATGTCCTGGTACTGGGCACCACTGAGGACAGACTGGCTCCATCCTCTTATCTAGTGAGAGGCAAGTGGTGTATGAGTCCCTTATTCTGAAGTTCTGAGAACTGGGTATTTGCACCTGTGTGCAAGGAGATGTTCAGAAATTCAGAGCTAGGTGGTTACCTGTTTCTACTGTACTTTTAAACTCTAAAGTGTGGAAGGCTATGCAAGCCTAGAGTGGTCTACACATGCCATGTTTCTTCCTAGTTGTTTTTGTTGTTGTTTTGTTTTGTTTTTGTTTTGTTGTTGTTGTTGTTTTTAATGTAACACAGTAGTTACTAAATATGGTATTTGCTGGGGAAGAAATTTATCTTTAAGTCTTTGCTATCCAGTGTCTCAAAGAAATGCTGGACAGTACTGTCTTTTTCTGCTTGTGCATTAGAAATTAATTCTTATAGGAACAAAGTGATGAAATAGTAGCAAATATCAAATGTATCTCCCCTAACCAGAGTTCAAAGCTTCTTAAGAAAAGATTGTGCATAACCTTATTTCAGTTGACATGAAGAAGAAGAATCTATGCAGTAGCTCTGCCCTAGGCTAGAAATAGCATTTCTCTCATGCTTTGCTCATTTTCCTTGCCTGTTACCTGTTCAACAAATTGCTTCCGTTACAGCTTCTGGAATGGAAGGAAGTGCTCTGCTGTTGACTATCATCTTCTTACCACAGGTGCTGTGTGACAACGGAGGAAGGGGAAGGGGCAGGTGACTAAATAGGAACTAACTATTACAGTAGGGTTTCTTTTCACAGAATGGTTGAGGTTAGAACATACCTCTGGATATTGTCTAGTCCAACCCCCTTGCTCATTGCAGGGTCAGTTAGAGTAGGTTGCTCAGTATCATGTCTAGTCAGGTTTTGAGCTCCTCCAGGAAGCTCCATCTCCACAACCCTTCTGGTCAGCCTGTTCCGGTGTTTGACCACTTAAAATGCTAAAATACAAAATAAGAAATAAAAATGTTATGTTTAAATGGAATTTCCTGTAGTGTGCCTCTTGGCCTGTCACTGGGCTCCACTGTGAAGAATCTGGGTCCATTTTCTTTACTCCTATCACTATGAGATATTCATACACCTTGACAGATCTCCCTGAGCCTTCTTTTTCCTGGGGAGGGTTATTCCTCCCTAGGTACAGTATTTTGTATTTGCCGTTGTTGAACTTCATGACATTCTTATTGGTGCATTTCTTCAGCCTGTCAAGGTCCCTCCAAATAGCAGCAGAACCATGTTGTCCATCAGACACTCTTCCCAGTTTTTTATCATCTGCAAATATGCTGAGAGTACACTAGCATCCCATTGTCCAGGTCATTAGTGAAGATGGGAAGTAATGGCCCTGTGTTGACCCCTTTGTGGGTTAATGGTGCCATCACTGATGAAGGTACTCTGTTGAGCTACTCCCTACTACTCCCTGCCTACTCTCTGTAGATAGAAGCTGGCTTTCTTCTGCCCAGTGCATCATAGCTAAGCTGATTATGTGATTGTACAGTAGTTTGGATGCCAGTTGGGCTTGTCAAGACTTTAGCTCTTATTCAATATATCTCCTATTAACATAACTTTGTTTGAATTAAGTCTTAATGGCCTAAAAAGGAGATTAAAATGCAAAATAATAACAACAACAAAAAAACCTTAATTGCCTTCTTCCTAAAAAATGCTTAGTTGACTGTCTACACCTACCATACTCAATAGGTGGAGTTCATTTTATATTTGGCAAAAGACAAGCGTATTATGTGAAAGATGTGTATCACGATGGGGAAGGTGGAGGGTTGGGAGAGGGAGTGGGACAGGAAGGAGATAGTGGCTGGTGTGCCATCTTAAACCTCCTTTCTTCCAACCCAGTCTGCCATTAGTACCTATTCTTACCTTACCATTAAAACAAGAAGTCCATTATTTATCAGTGAAAATGTTGTACTGAAGGATCAAAGTAAATGCCTACAATCAACCAAAAAGTCTCTGGAAAGAGATTTTAAAAACAAACTAGCAGAGCAGGTATTGTTAAAGAATTGGGTAACAGCCCATTAGAAGGAAAAAATGTACTCCAAAGGTGAGTAGAGGAGGAGGGGAACTGCTGACAAGTTGAAGGAGCTCAAGCTTGTGAAATGCCTGAACTCAGAACTGCAGAGAGGAATCTCATGCTTAGAACTGCCTTGCTGATCACAGGAGTAGATGGTGACAAATTTGATGTGCACTTCTAAGAAAAGCTGCAAGAGGGGTCTAGGGAACTATAGAATAGTGAGCTTTGCTCTGTAAAATTGTGAATTATTGGATTCATAAATATGTTTAAGGAGAGAGCCGATAGGTCCCTTGTGCAGGGAAGTTATACCCCAGAAGTCTGTGAGGAATTTTTTGAAGTCAGCATATTGATCAGTAAGAAGCAGTTAACATAGTCTGTTGGGGTTTCCAGGAGGTCAGTGACGAGATTCCTTATCCAGGCTTCTCCAAGAAATGAAGTTAAAACTGCTCAAAGGACAAGAAACTGGGGGAATTAATGATTAGGTTTCCTAGCAGGGAGAGTTCACTAGTGAAATCCTACAAGGACTGTGCTGGTTTCTCTATTTTATAGGTATATAATGGGAGTGGTGAGTAAAAGTAATAACTAGACAAATGTTGCAGAGACTACTATGTCATTAAGGGTAGCTGACTCAGAAGAATTATAGAAGAACATCATCGTATTGAGTGACCAGTAAAATATGAGATGAAATTGAATGTAGATAAATTTGAACTAAGCAGCTTTAGAAAAATTGCCCTGATCTTACTTGGGTGAAATGTAGCTGGTGTCACCCAGAAATGATATCTTGGCATTAGAGTAGTTAGTTTCAAATTTCACCTCAGTACTCAGTATTAATCAAAAACCAGAATGCTAGGTACTGTTAGGAAAGGAGAGCAAAACATCTGCTGCTGCTGCTTTGTAAATCTGAGGTGCACCCACATCTTGAAGGGTATGTGTTTCTGGTCCTGCATCCTGACACAGATGATGGCAAAGCAGATGACCCATGGAATGAAAATGCGAGACAGTTAAATGGACTATTAAATCTCTCTTCAAGCTGGAAGAGATATAAGTGAGAAAAAATATTAGAGGCCTATAAACTCAGCCAGCTTACAGAGGGTGAAAAAGGACAGAAACAAACAGACATGCTGGGTTGCAAATGAAACAAAGGCTTCCTTCTTCCAACTCAGTGTAGATAAGCAGAGGAACTCCTTGATACAGGATATTGTGGGTACCAGAAGCTTACATGGCTTCAGAAAGCCATTAGGCAACTTTATAGCTCCGGTAGCATTTCTATTCTTTCAAAAACAGAGATACTGCCTTTTATTCAAGAAGTTCTTAAGCTGCAAATCACAAGTGAGAGACCATACTGGAGAAGTATCTTCCGTGAGCATCTTCTGTTGGTCCTCTCAAAGTGTTAGACTCAAGCAGGCCTTTTTGAAACAGGGTTGGAAAGGATTATTTGCAGCTGTTGTTTCTAACAGGACCCTTAAGATGGTTGTTGGAGCGAGTCTAGGGGAGGGCCACGAGGGTGATCAGAGGGCTGGAGCACCTCTCCTAGGAGGACAGTCTGAGAGAGCTGGGGATGTTCAGCCTGGAGAAGAAAAGGCTCTGGGGAGACCTTATAGTGGCCTTCCAGTACCTAAAGGGGGCTGCAGGAAAGCAGGAGAGGGACTCTTTATCAGGGAGTGTAGTGATAGGACAATGGGGAGAACTTTTAAACTAAAAGATTTAGATTAGATATACATAAGAAATTCTTTACTGTGAGGTATGATGAGGCACTGGAACAGGTTGGCCAGAGAAGTTCTGGATGCCCCATTACTGGAGGTGTTCAAGGCCAGGCTGGATGGGGCCCTGAGCAACCTGATCTAGTGGGTGGCATCCCTGCCCATGGCAGGGGGGTTGGAACCAGATGACCTTTAAGATCCCTTCCAACCCAAACCATTCTATGAGTCCATGATCCTCACTGCTGTTAATGATGCGCAGCTCAGGGAAACAAGGAGGCTGATCAAATGAGGAGACTGTGGTTCCTTTTTCACTTATCCTATATGCCGTTTAAAATTCTGCCTTGCTAGTACATCCATTTTGTCCCAAACACAACATGTGAGATTTGTAGTAGTGCTTCAGTCTACTTATAGTAGGTAAATTCATTTATCAACTTTAAGAAAAAAAAAAAAAAAAGAAATTTACTGTTTGTTTCAGTCTTCAGAGTGGGAGTTTTAAGGAATACACCACAGAAATAATGATGAAGAATGCAAATTTAATAATGATTACAAAGGCAAATTTCCATACTAGTGGCCTGGCATGACTTGAATTTGAACATTAAACCAAAGAAAAAAACAGCATTTGTTAGGAAAATCCTCAGTGGGTGTCAGTGGCTGATTCACAGCTAAGGAGTGTTCCTGGTTCTTTCCCTTTCACTCATGTTGAAAATGGTTTAATTACTAATAGATGGAGCGAAGCCAGCTTCAATCCTAACACAAATGCTCTAATAGGCTGAATTCACGTGTCTGCAATGCTTCGTTGCTATTAATTTTTTTTGTCCTATCTAGATCACTGTTTTATGAGGTTGCTCTACATTTATTCCTGTTGAGGCACAGGATTTCATTGTATGGTTCATTTAAAATCAGTAAGCTTGACACAAGTGTTTTGTTTCTTTATAGAAAAATCACCAAATCAGTTGATTTACTATAAAGTCATCAGGACAGTGATCAGATCTAAATTTTTACACTGCTAAAGGTCTCAATAGTTAGTATAAGTGTTAGCACTGAACCTTTTTTAGGTAACACTGTAAACTCTTGACGCTTACACTTGCAATATGAAGCAGTATAGGTAATAGTCCAGGGGGTTATTTCTGAGACATCCTGCTTGTGCCATAATGGTTAATGTTTTGTTGGTGGTGTTGGTTTGTTGTTACTGTTTTTTGTTTGTTTGTTTGTTTTTCTAAACAGACTGATAAGCTTTTCATAAGCATCTCTTCACAGTGTGATGATATGGAAGGTGAAATTTCACCCAGCTTTTTTTTGTTTTTTAAGTGCTGGCAGAAGATAGCTTTTCTTATCTATTCTTTCTGTGACTTACATTCTGGAGTACTTCTCATATGTAGGCTGAGTGGGACCACCGCACGGTGCATTTCTGATAGGGTGCAAGTTATATCTTCCTCATTAAGGTTCTGTTGAATTAATGAACCTTGAATCATCTTTGTTCAGTCATTCCGAATGACATGGGACTACTTGAATCATATTAGTGCTCATAGTGGGAGTGCAACAAGGTAACCCCAAATCTTGCTAAATCAAACACGAGGTAAAATATCATAGTTATTTTCTAGCTGTGATAATCTTGGGATAGAAAGGATGGGAAGTGGTGTTTTCTGTTAGGCAAGATGATAGAAGCGGACACACTTTTCAGCAGAGTCCTGTCATCAGATTTTTTTCACCTGCATCTGCCTGTGTGAAATTTTGGGCAGATACTGAAGGCATGTTGAATTTAATCTGGCATAAATTTTGCGTATTTTTACTTACGGAACAGTTGATGCAAACCAGATAATGAGCATATCATCATCTTCAAATTCAAAGCTTCTTTGTATCCTTGTGATGACACAAGTGTTTTTCTTTCCAGATATGCTGGATCTGTTATGCAATCCCACACTGTAGTACGAAAAATACTTCAGTATAACCATAGATATCTGGAGTCCGAGTCCAAAGCAAGTAACATCTACACTTTTCATTTCACTTCATCTTGCCTTGCCTTTGTGTGTAAGTGTCATTTTTAAAGCAAATACATCTAAACAACATAGCCTTAAAAAAGAAAAAAACTGTTTTATATGTATGGTGGTGATGAATCAATACAACAGCTTCTGTACCAGTCTCTCCATTTGTGTAAAGACTGGACAGTCATGACAATGTAGGCCTGAGAAAGAGAAGGCTGAAATTGAGGAGATACCTCTTTTAGGTCCTGCCGTGCAGCCCCACTTTGCAGAATCTTGCGATTTAGCAATCCAAAAGAACAAGATTGTTGTAGACGTATTTTAGCAGACCATCAGAATCTCAAAACACAGCATCATATATATTTGCATAGGGTTTATCTTGTAGCTGGGAAATACTGTGTGCCAGATCTCTCTAGCATGGAGAAACACTTGGCTGTTGCCACCCAGGCATGATTGTTGATTGTTGACCTGTAGACAGAAGGTGGGAATCAAAAGAGCTCAAGGAACTGGTTCCAGTAAAAACAAAGTACTCCAATGAATGGGTATTTTCAGTGAAATAAATGTAAAATCAATCATGGAATACAGTAAATACAATAATCATGGAATTGTAATGAATTTAGTAGATGGAATCTTAATACAGAAATGTTTGTGGTTTTTAGGATGCTAAAAACTTGATTAGATGGGTAGCTTGTCAAGGATAATGTTTCAGATGACAATGACGTGAGGAAGCAAAGGTATTTTTTTTTTACCTGCAGAGGGACCATACCCATCACAAAATTAAGGCCACACAAGCTCCCCTTCAGTGACGAACCCTCTCTTATTATCTAATTTTGCATATATAGCTGTAATTTTATAAAAGTTGGCAAGAGGATATGCCTAAACTGTTACATTCTTTCTCAGCAATTAGACCTCAGTTTTATAGTCTTATTTAAACAGTCTGATCTTGCTCTGTGGTCATTTCTAGCTGTAGAGGTGCTTCTGCACTTAAGATCATTTCTTTTGATCCTTCTTCTTTGGATGTCTTTTTGACTTAAGTTGGGGTAAAAGTCTTATTTTACCTTAAGACTGTTAAAAGTTCTGCCAAAGTCCTTTACCATTACTTCTACTCTAGCTTTTTTTAATATAATTTCCAATGTGCTCTTTAGGTTAGTAGTAATCGTTTCGTTCTGTTTGTAAAAAGCCCTTGGGATAACAGGAACTTGGGCTCAGAGGTATTGTCCGAAAACAGCTAGATGCTGGGTTAGGTTTGTTACATACTTGTACGATTGTTACTGTGCAGTTGTTGGGAAGTAAGGGTATTTGCTGCTGTGTCATTAAAGAAGTTGGTTGATTCACACAGGTGATTTCCACAGTTGCATGGGGGTCATTCTGTACTCTTTTCTGCACTGAAATAAGGAGTGCTTGAGCAGGGGGGTTGGACTAGATGATCTCTGGAGGTCCCTTCCAACCTCAACCATTCTGTGGTTCTGTGAGTGTGTTTTCCTTTGGTTTTTGCCTGTGTTCACAGTTTCACTCTTTTGCAGCTACACTATGACCTTGTTTCCTGGGCTGAGGAAGCTTTTTGCTAGCCACAGGGGTAGTAAAAGGGGTCTGTGTCACTCTTACCTGGGTACTAATAAAGTTCAGAAGAGCAATGGAGCAGGCATTTGTGGGATTGAAAAGAAGGTTCTCATGTCTGAAGTCTAGAGCAGAGACTGACAAGAAGTAGCTAGGTTAGTCGTTAGCTGCATGTAGTGTTATTCGCAACCTTTGTGCAAACAAAGGGGAGAGTTTTGGCGCTGAGCTGGAGCAAAAGGCTAGGACATGACCTCATAGCTATGAAGGGCTAAAAGAAGATTCCTACCAAATGATTCATCCATGCAGGTTAGCAGTATCTAGGATATACTTTGCACCTAATTCTGGGGAAAGTAGAAAGTGTGTGGAAATCACAGTGAAAAAAGTATCTCAATAGAAAGTTATACAGAGATCATACATCATAGTATGGTAACAGCATATTTCATAATTAAAGTCCTATCATAACTTTAAAAGAGTGCACACCTCTAAATGTGCATGTGTGCCCCTGACACGTCATGACCCCATACCCGTGCAAGACCCATGTGTGCGTCACCTTCCCTGCTGTACCTTGGTTTTCTCAGAAAGGAAATGCAGTTGCGTGGGCTGGAAAGGAGATGCTGTGCATTCTAGCTAGGTTGTGATCTGGATGATTAGTGTAACACTCGTATCAGCTCACAGCCATCACTTGGTCTAAATGTAGAAATCAGAAACTATACTGTAATTCTTCACTTTAATGCCTAAAGAGCATCATAAAATGCTCTCAAATTGGTGGATCTTGGTAAAAGCAAGTTTTTTCCAAGATTTGTGTTGCAATGGGGGGCATAAGTTTCTATAGTACTAAACCAGTTTGGAGACTGGGAGCACTGAGTTCCAAACCAGTGGAGAGTGCTTGCCTGGCAACATGGCAAGAGGGATGTGAAACACCTTAGGCCCGGAACATGTTTTCTGTTTAAATGCATGCCCTATTATTTTGTTTTTCATGTTACAATAATGCTTAGGCATGACAAGTGAAATCCAAATCCGTTGTATTAACTTTATACACACAGAAGGAGAGAAAGTGCTTTTTTATTACATTGAAAGCACTCCTAAGTAATTATGGGTAATAATCCCCAGAAAATCTGTGTTCAGTAGGGTTCAGGTGTTAAGTCTTGCACCTCTGCGTTTGCTAGAATTTGAGAAGGGTGTCTTTACATTTCTGCAGCTCTGGAAGCAGTTTTCAGAGAGACAGGACTGAACAGTGTAGTAGCAGAAAGACTGTGACTGATTTTCACAAGAGAAGCTGCATCCTTGGAAGCATTGGATTAGAGTCTGAGGAAAGTGGGTGACCATATCCAAATATTGTAAAGTCATTTGGTCCGTAACTACATTATATCTGTATATTACCGTTTATGTTTGCTCATCGGTAATAAAAAGTTCAGGAAACTGAAACTTTGATCATGTCGTTAGAGGTTTCTGAAAGGACCACAGTGATCTGATTAGAGTTTATTCTAGTCTCGCTGTATTTTTGTAATCTTGAGAGAATATGAGATGTATATTAAACAACAGCGTCAGAGTTTAAATTGCATACAAGTTCTGCACATGGTCTGTACTTATCTTGGATGATTCCCCTCTTCGATAGCTAGGTATGAAGGTCAGTAGACTATATTGTGAAAGCAAAGTTGAAATTTTAGTGCTGAGTTCTCACTTGCTCTCTGGAATTTCTTATTGACAAATTTGGCAGTGGAAGCAAGCGGGATGGAGAAATTTGCTTGGGTATTGGTCTTCCCACCATTATTCAAATTACTGTACTTTTTACTTTCCATATCTTGCTGAAGGAAAGATTGACAGTGATTTATTGGTGTCAAATGCATCATAGCAATTTCAGTCATATATTCCATAACCAAATGCGTGAGAGAGTAAGCATTGCGCTCCCTCACCCTGCTAAGACCCAAGTTTAAATATTTTAGTAATACAAAGGTTTTCATATAAACGAGTAGGAGCAGAGAGGCCCTTGAAAGTGTCATTTTGTACCTATTGAATTTTACAGCTTTTAAGAAAAACATCTGGATTTGCTCTTTAGTGTTAATCGTACAGCATGTGCTAAAGCTTGGCTTCCATAAGATAAAGCAGGGAACAGTGAATGTTTGATCAGTGAGAAGTTCCCTTTTTAACCACAGAGAATACCAGTCAGTGCAACAAGTACAAAAATGACTATAGCTTACTAGACTGTAATCACCTAATCATGGTTTTCTCTATGGGATGAGCTGTCAATGGAATGGACCTGACATTTACATCCAAATGTTAAGGTGTTGCTTCCTGAAAGGCAGCACTGCAGTAGAAGAGAACCTGGGATGGGAGAGGAGAGTGGGTGGGGAAAAATGCATACAGATAACGTAAATGCTCCTTCCACCCCTGGAAAATGGTGAAGCAAGATACTTCAGTCTGATGCAGAGTATCGCGCACTAATACTGCAAATACAAGTAGGACGCAATTCTTTTGGACGCTTCAGGATTTCATATAGGGATAAATACACCATAGATGCATAGCGTATGAAACTGCTACCGTGTGTTATCCCGATTAATGACAAAGGATTTATCTATTCAGTGCATTTGTTGAAGACTGGGGCTAGAGGAAGAGAAGTGAACATGTAACTGTGTCGTTAGACTCTTGGAAGATGTTTGCTATTATTTTAATGCTGAATTTATATAATATTTTTATTGTACTTCATTCTTCTGTAGTTTTTTTTCAATCTTTAATGGACAGTGTGACCTATTGCAAGCCATTTATTCCTAAACTGAGGTGTGAAAATTTGAGCAGGGTACTAAAATAAAGTAGCGGACTTTTGCTACTGGCTTGTAACTTCTACTTTGCAGAAACCTTTTCTGCTAATAAGCTTTCTGTGCAACATGGGAGGCTTTGATCAGCCTTCGAGTACCCCAGGGGAAAAGCTCATGACATTTCCAGAAGGAAATGAAACATTACCTCTGCGAAACATCTCCTATTCAAAAGATTTTGTTATTACGTGTGATATAGGTTTGTTTGTTTGTTGTTTTTGCTTTTTTTGTTCCCAAAATATACTTCAACATGAAATTAGCTTCAAATTTTGATTCCGGCTGTTTTAAAAAGAGATTTAATGCTGATGGTTCTTCCTGATCCTGTCATGGTACTGGAGCGTAAGACTTCTCTGTTGTTAGCGTGAGCATCTGGAAATTGAAGCTGTTACAATTACATGTATTTGTAAGTGATTCTCTTCCCTTTTCAGGGAGAGGTTTTGAGACAGTAAAACACCTCACCTCATGGCTGAAAATGATGTCCCTTGATAACAGAGGCAAGTCATTATACCCTTTTAAAAGGCAGCTAATATCCTGATAATATTAGACATTAAAACCTGTAAAAAACAAACAAACAAACAAAAAAACCTAAGCATTCAAGAAAATGAAAAAATTTACTGGTGAATCAGACTGACAGACTGATTGCTAAAACAAAGTAGAGGCAAGAAGTAATGGAAGGAGGAAAGGAGTTCCTGGGAAAGTGTCATTTGTTAGGATGGCAACACCTAGAGGAAGGCAAGAGAGTTTTCTTTTTTTAATCCAAGAATCCATTCTCTAGTTTGTAGGAGGTATGAAAATGAGTTATTGAGTTTTATGATTTGTCCGAATACTGCACCTCATTTCTTCCATTTTTGTAGGTGTTATGTCAAATTTCTTACTTTAGTAGCTGCCAAAAGCATCAGAAGTGACTGTCATGTTGGAGCAATTGTGATTCTGCTTCATGTGGAAGATTGCTTAACAAACGTGACTCAACCACTGTAGAAAATACTGAGTAGTAAAAGAGCTGTATAGTCTTCAGAGTGCTTTTTGGAAATACTGTGACATATATACAAAAGATCATGGTAACTGGTTTGTTTGTTTTGTTTGTTTGTTTGTTTTGTTTTTGCATTATACCACTTCTTTAAAAATACTAGTTGAGGCTTCAAAATCTATGATGGGTCCGCTGCCTTTCCACTTTAAACCCAAACTTCAACTTTGTTGCTAGATTCATGGAGAAACCCTGTTATTTTGATAAATTCAAGTCGATACCGCACAGGTTAAAATAATATAGAAATGGTGTGTAATGGAAATCTGGATCAAATTTCAGGCGGAGATTCTCACCTTGAATCTTTCAGTGCTTAAAATTTTGTGCATTTGTATGTGAAATAAAACATTATTGCATATCTCACATTATTTAAAGACTGTAATTTCAGGAGACTCATTTAGATTATGGAGTGCAGCATGCAGGTGAGATGTTTTAAGAAGATAATGGAGACAGATTGTTTCATTTCACAGGCTACATTTTCCAAAGATAAAATCGATGTAGAGGCTGTCTGCAGCAGTTTTCTTTGCAGCTGCGTTCATAAGCGTTATTTAAAAAAATAAAAATAAAAATTCAGAGTCTGAAAATACACTCCCTCATGTTGCAAATACTTTACAACTTAAATTATGGTGGTATGTAGGCACCCCAGTGAGGGCTCTGTGTCCCAGGGCCTTCACAGGGTGTGGCTGGTCCTGTGGCTTCACAACCAGATGTGAGACAAGAAAAAAGTGAATGAGAAAAGGACCAGGGGCTTCTGATTCAGGTAATGAAGGTGGCTCTAGTACAGTGAAGGGTGCTGTGTTTTGTGTTTTGTTTGTCTGTTTGTTTGTTTGTTTTCTCTCATTTATTTTAAGCCAAATAGTTATCCTTGACTTAAGCACCAAGAAAGCTGTCTAAAATTTTGTTTTGTTTGGAACACTTATCTCAAATGCTAGGTTGTCTTCCATGCTGCAAACTGATCTGCTAGTGCCACACAAACTTCATGTGCCAAGTCTGGGGGATTGAGACAGAGTTCTCTTAGAGCGTAAGAAAAATAACCATTATGACCCCCTTTCCTACCTTTTTAATTAGAAAAAAAAAAAAAGTTTGTCAGAATGAACACAGAATACCCTTTGTGGTTTGGGTTATAATTTCATTATTAACAAATGTGATTCATAAGTAGAACGTAGGGGTTTCCCCCTATGGTGTATGGTATATCCCTGCTTGTGGTAATTCAGGGTTTTTCCTCTCATGCCTGTTGAGTTGGGCATATAGTTCAATTCTTATTGTTCTCCTAGATGACTGTATATTAATTTCTTCCTTTCTGTCCAATCCTGACGGGTTTTTGTAGGATTGCCTGTTGAGGTGAACTGTGGCTTTAAGCAGGGATGTGGTTTAGAAACTCCCATGTTGTCATTCTAGCTATGACATTGCCTCCCCTGTTACCTGGGGAAGTTGCTGAGTCCTGCTTTAACCTTCCTCGTGAGTAAATGAGAATGAAATTTCACCACTACTTTTTGCAGGAACTTTGTGCCTACTTCTGAATAATCCAGCCCTAATGCTGATCTCGCAGAAACCAAGAGGTGCTTTGCATTGATCATTTGCTTCATTTTGTTGTGCAGCTTTGGAAAATGTATCTTATAAATATCTCGTAATTTTGGCTCTGTTTTTTTTTTTTTTCCACTGGAATTGATGATAAAATAATGCACTTTGGCTTTAACAATAGTGGTAAGGGTGACATGAAGTTCTGAAAAAACCTATTCCTCCAGATGAAATCTCCCTTCAGGCTCAAAGAATCTTATTACTTTATTACATATAATTCCTGGATTACAACAATAAACATATATTTTAGATGTCAGCATCTAAGATGCAGTTGATTATCCTGTTTGCAACTTGCTGCTTTAGCAACTGGGCAATGGTAATGCTAATGTGTAAAATTACTCCATGCTAATGTGTAAAAGTTTGCATAATCCTGTAAACAGCTCTTTAAAGTAGATATCATTGATATATCTGTCAAGGTCCAAAGTTAAATTCCAGTTCATAGCCCAAAGGAAGAGGGAGTACGTGATATTTTAATGAAGACTGTTGTAATGTAAAAGGAGTGAAAAATTGTTGTGTCTTGGAACAGTCTGTGAAGTGACACCTCATATAGGAGATTACTTTGCTTCTTTAGCATAAGGGTAAGAGGTTTGAGGGTCTGTTGTTGGTCTCTGTTACACTGATTATGGCTCTGTTTGAAAGCTAGTGATGTGAAATCTTTATCAAGGAAATATGAAACTTGTAGTGAAGGTAAAGAGAAGATGATGGGTTTTCTAGCCTGGCTACCAAACCTCTTTCTGAGCAGCCTTATCTTGAGAGTGAGACTGTCTTTGACTAGCAGGAATACTTGCACGATTTTACATATAGGCAGAATAACGCCATCCTGAGTGTGCTGTAAGTCTCTCTCGTGCTGAGACTGCTCATAACTGTGCCTGTTCAGTCAATTGTATATATCCACCTTCAGACCATCAGCAGGCTTTTTCAAACTGAGACAGTAGTACCTCATCCAGGGAATACTGGCTACAGAGGCACTACTGCTTCCTTCCCAGCCTGGGTCTTCTGTTAATGACGTTAGTTTTGGAGCATTTTCTGTTATAATGATTTTCCCTAACACTGGTTCTTTATCCACCTAAAGTCTTACAAGTGGTTACTGTGTTGCTTGTGTGGTAATAAATAGCTAACTAAAGGCTATTAAACTTATTCTGGTTTTCATGGTCTGTTACATGGGAGAGTATAGTCGTAGTTTAAAAAGGGAGAAGGAAACGCCAACAATCCAAAAGTCAGATCACAGACCTAGCAAGCAAACCTATGTGCCTTCCTTGCAAGTTACTGTTTTTTTTTTTCTCCCCCTCCCACAAATCCTCTTGATTCACTGGGAGTTGACATATAACACAGGGAGTGTGTAATTGATTGCTTGTGCCTATCGTACATGTGGTTGCTGCCTAGGGAAACAAAGGGGAAATCCCTTTGTTGAATGTGAGACTTAATTCTCCAGTTACTGCTTGGAGTATAATGAAGTCTGATGTCTGTGAAAATTTGTGTTCAAATTCTACACTCAGAGAAACTGGAGGAATATTTTATGAGATATTTTACATTTTATTATATATCTCATAGAGCAGTTTTATTACTGTGCCTCCGAAAACCTTAGCTATATATGGCTAAACAAAAATGTCAAAAGATTACATTTAAATGCCTAGGAAAAATACCAAGAATGAAACCAAGATCCGGGGGAGACAAATTTCCGATGTTAAACAGGAAGCATAAATACTCAACACAAATGCTAGCAAAAGCATCATTAATATTAGTATAGGTGTAGACATCTTAAATTTCTCACCCACTTTTTTTCTACAAATTCTTCTTTTATTTATGGGGAACTTAAAATAGGCTAGGCTGTCTAATTTATTATTAAACCTGTAAACTACAAAAGTGAAAAGAAATCATTTTTCTGTGTAGTTGAAAGGGCAAGCAAGAATGGGTCTGCCACTTCCAAAAATAAGGCCAGTACAAAGTATTGTATTATTTCATGGTTATGTTAATAGATTCATTTTTACCTTATAACTATCTGCATCAGTCATCAAAAAAGCTCTAAGGGAAAAATTCTGGAAAAAAATGACACATTTTGTTGTGAGATTTTTAACATTATGTTAAAAAGATTGAATGCTCGGTGTTTAAACTTGCATGATTTTAAGTAATATTTTTTAAATGGCCTATAAGACAAAACCAAACCTCTTCAGCTCCTAAATATTTTAACCTTCTTTTTTTTCTTTCAATTTATTACCATTCCCTCTGTCCCCTGAAATGGTTTAGCACCAAGAAAAAGTTGTATTCAACTTTTTTGGAGGCCAGCGAGCTGAAAAACAAGCTGTTTATGTGCTGCGTGTAGTGTTCCTCGGGCTTGACTGAGATGGAGAAGAGAACATGAGCTAGCCCTGGCTGCAGAGGAGAGCAGACTGGGAAAGGTAACGGGGTGTGGTAGTGGAGGGTTGAGGGAGAGCGACTGGGATTGGAAGAGGAAATGCTGCTACTGCAGTGCGGGGACAAAAGGCTTGGAGGGATGCCTCTAGGGTGCTGGGGGACAGGATGCGGCAGGAGGCTAGTGGCTGCAGGAAAGGCGAGGGGTCGTGTCTGGGGACCGCCTAAGGGTGCGGGAGGGTGGCGGGTGCAGCTGGGCACAGAGGTGTTACTGAGAAGGGCTCTGGCACTGGCACGAGGGATCTGGGTGTGAGGACTGAAATACTGATCGGCTCTGGCAGCTCCTAGGAGGGGAGACGAGGTGCGTTGTTGCTACTCAATGAGTGTAGCCATTCCTCAGAAAATACAGAATTGAAGCCCTTGCAGCATGTTTGCATGAGAAATGAGTTGGCAATCAGTAATGTTTGAGTTCTTTTCTTTTTTCATGTTAATATTCTTTTAATATCCCTTTTTCTATGCAATTCATTATTTGTACAGTAACATGGAATCCCTAAAATGGTGAGGAATTGGAGAGTATTAACATTAAGCTTTTTGAAACATGCTAAACTATGCTTCAGGTAGCTGTCATTGTACCTGTGATTAGGAGCTCACAGACCGATTCCTTTGCATACAGGCGAGCAGTGACTGACACGAAAAATATTTTGTCCCTTTCTTGTCAATATACACATGCAAAGGCCCAAACATTCATTTTAAATCTGTTTAGGTCTGGACATTCTCTGCACATCAGCAGAAGCAGAGGGAAAAGCTCACAGCAACTGGAAGCAAGATCAAGCTCACTGGATTTGGGAGAGCTCCAGACGTACCATGCACTACGCTGAAAAGCATTTCTCTTGCTTTGTAGGCAAAAGGGGTGTGTGGGGCCTCTTACACTGCAGTGCTTGTGAGAATCCTGAATTCTAAGTAGAAGTGAAAGGACTTTTACTTGTATTCAGAAACTAGTCTGATCTTTTTTTCCATCCAGAAAATGATTGAAAGCTTGTAAAGAGAAAACAACAAAAGAAAAATCAGAAAATGAGTAGGCCTTGACTCAATGTTTTATAATATTTAAAAAGTACGAGTACATTAGTCATATTCTCTGAAGGATTTCTTGTAAAGGAGCTTTGCTGTTTGTAAGGTTTTCCTGTGATTAATTTTTTTAATAAAAGTATTTTTTCATTAAGTGAATTGGTACTTTGGAAATTGATAGTTGTGGAAACTGAAATGACCTGCTCCTGACTTTCAAGGACACTAACTGGTAAAAGCACCTTGCGGCAGCTTCTGCAGAGGAAGCGATTTCTGCTGAGGCTGAGCCGTTGCGTGGTGCTCAGCAAGACTCGAGAGATGATACAGTACATGTTCTGGGGCACCACCTGCTGGTGCCTCCTCATCTGTCTGCTGAGTATGGGTATTTGTTATACAGGGTTTAGTCTCTGTGTTCTCTTTAAGGCTTGGAGCCCCTGCAGTGCTCTCTAGGGTCACAACCCTGTGCTTTCAGTGAAGGTGGTTGACATTGCCCCTGATCCTGTATAATCCTGTCCCATGACTCCTCCACAGCAAAGAAGTACTGGCTACCATACGTATCGTTATTTCAGTCATCTCCTATATTGTGTCTGTAATGTTTAAATATTTTCTAAGTGAATTTGCAGGAGAGAGGAAGAGAGCTGACTCCAGTGCTCCCAGCTTTTTGTTTGTGGAAAGATCAGTGTTATCAGAAGAAGTAGGCTTGTCCATGCTACTGTGTGTAACAGATTTTGACATATTAGCATCTCCAAAAGGTGAAGGATTGTATGCAGAAGACTTCAGGCTGTTACAAGACAGTTACATTACTTACATTGTGATGCACCTA
Source organism: Chauna torquata (assembly GCA_013399475.1). Taxonomy (NCBI): domain Eukaryota; kingdom Metazoa; phylum Chordata; class Aves; order Anseriformes; family Anhimidae; genus Chauna; species Chauna torquata. The sequence continues at coordinate 39,126 of VXAL01018742.1, forward strand.
CCAACTCATGAATCTTCTGCTGTTTTCTCTTTTGTGCTAAAGAGCTGGATATTGTAGGAGCTGGGAAGGCCAGAGACAGTAGTATGGAAATCAGTTTGAGAGAGCTGTATAAGAAAGTTCCCCTCTGCTGAGAATGGAAGAAATAAATGGAAACAGAAGAACCACCACTATGAGGCAGGTGTGAGGACAGCAGCGTAAAGGAGCAGTGTAAAGGTGACTGCCGTTGTGACTTGACTGGGCTGCTATAGAAAGTCATCAAAGGGTCCCTGCAAAGCCAAGTGTGCAGCACGCTTGGAGCACTGTAGCCTGAGATTTTAGGATACAGCGTGTTTCATTAAGCATTGGACACTTCCTGAGTACACGTATCCTTGCTGTGATCCCCTGTTGAGGGGCTACTTGGTAAGCTTTGTCCCACAAAGTGTCCCTTTATCTTAGCAGCTCATTGCCAGGTTAAACTTTTAACCAGAGTGATACAGATACAGGAAGAACAAAAAACCATTGCTCCTTGAGGCTAGAATTCTAATTAGATAAGATCATAGTACAAGGGAGGGAGGTTTGAAATTGTGGAACTTGCAATCCCAAGTCATAAAACCTTTGTTTCTTGCTTTGTATCCACTTACAGGAGTCAAGAAACATGCAGTGCATTTATACTGGGGTACCAGTCTGTCAAGCCTGTCTGTATTTACCGAAATCTAAGAAAACCCTGAACCTGAGAACTTGTACATTCTTAACACTGCAACCATGGCTGTAGACAGAAACTAGACATCCTCAGGCAGTAAGATGTTTTTTCCTTCCATTGGGAGTTAAGCTGCTGCAGTCTTTAGGATAGAGGTGTGCACAGGAGCAGTTACCATCAGGTAGGCTTCCCTTTACTGAGCAGTAGGTTATGAAGAAGCAGTTGATTTGTTCTGTTGCCTCTACTAAATGCAAGGTCTTTGGATATGACATTTTCCTGGTAAAAGCATCCAAGAGCCAAGTCTTGACTACTCTCACAGATAATCATAGAATCATTAGGTTGGAAAAGACCTCTAAGATTTTCTAGTCCAACCATTAACCTAGCACTGCCAAGTCTACCACTAAACCATGTCCCTAAGCACCACATCTACCTGTCTTTTAAATACCTTCAGGGATGGTGACTCAACTACTTCCCTGGGCAGCCTCTTCCAATGCTTCACAACCCTTTCAGTGAAGAAATTAATGAAGCTGATTATCTTGGAACAGTCCTTGCAGAGGCTTTAGATGGAGTGGTCTCACCAGCAGAGAACTAGCCATTTAAAGAAAAAGGGAGATTTATGACAAGACAGCAGTCCTTCTACCCTTTCCACCTCCAAAGGAACAAAATGTCACATTGGTTCCTGGTGAGCTGTTGTTCCCTTAACTGCTGTTCCCCCTGCCGGGGCAGGGGATTTGCAACCAGCACAGCTAACTCATGCTACTCAGCCTTCACTTGTAGTCTGCTGTGACCAAAAGCGGTGTGTGATTGCATATATCTGTTGAGGCTTCCTCTACGGAGAATGTAATTAATGGAAGCAGCAGAGGCAATCCTGTAGGATTGTTTTCTGAGCCTGCCTCACTGAGTTGCCTGAAATACTGGTAGTGAGGAAGTGGCAAGAGCAACATTTCCGTCCAGGGTCTCCTTTGGCTTGCTTGGGACCACCTCCCGGGTTTGTTTAATTTCTAGAGTGGAAATCAATGTAGCTGTAGTAGGTACATCTAAGCAGCTTTCTCTTTTCAGGTGAAATTGGCCCAGTTTGCTGTATAGCTGACACTGGTAACTAAGACTTGCTTTTTTGAGAGAGATTGACCACGGTGCTTCTGTTTTGCTAGTGAGAACCTATTCTTGTTATTTAAATCTTGCTGGATAAAGTGGGAACTAAAAACCGTACAGTGCAAAGTAAGAGATAAATATAGAGTAATTACTAGGAAGGTCTGTTGGTACAGGGCAGATAAAAACATTAATTGTTCCCACCTGGTATTGCTTTTTACAGTACTGAAGGTGATTGAAAGAGTTGGTTAAATTATTCTTCATAAAAAGTACATGGAGACAATGTCAGGCATGATCCAAACAGCCTTAGCAAACTGTCGTGCTGTGAGTTGGAAAAAGATCTTTTGTGTACGTAGTGAGAGAAAGTGAATTGGACACACATCTTCTGTCCAGCTCACAACACCGAGCATAAAATACTATTGACAGCGGGTGATAAGATGCCTTCATTAAGATGCCAAGGCATAAAGAGGACACAGAATCCACAAAACGTCCACTCTTTCTCAGTTGTGCCTGTTCTGTGAAGCGTGTCAGCATTTGTGTCTTTAGCTCTTCTTAGTCCTCCTTGCTCTTTTGCATCTAGTCTAGATTGGAGGAAGCCTATGCGCATGAGAATGTGAACGTAGCACAGGGCTGTGATAAACAGCTGAAAGCATAGAAGATCCTGCCACACAATGAGCAGCTGCTATGGAGAGAGCTGTGGTTTTGATAAAGAAGAAATAAAATAATTGAAATTGCTGAAAACTTCTCTGAAAATAATAAGCAAGTTTTTCACCAGTTTAAAAGCTTCTTGAGTAAATGATCCTTCATCTGCTTATCTGCTTTATGAGCTGTCATAATGACTGCAAAGTAATCCTGCAATACACCTTTCTAGATGAGACAAAGAAGTAAGACATTTTGGGTCTGCTGGTGGATTCCTACTGCTTCTCCTACTGCTCTAATACCAAGATGCGTTAGAAAGCTTGCTAATTTAGCTTTCTCTTTTGCTTTGTCTACTTAACATTTTCAGGCAGCTGTAGTCGTGTGCATGTTAGTATTTTTGTGTTTTAATGACTTTGTTTGAAGGAATCTGAGTACTGCAAACATAGTTAATACTGTTTAAAGGGGTTTTGTGAAGTTAGCAACACTTTGGATGAATTTCATTTGGAAATAATTTTTGTGTGCAACCTTTGAACTCACTTTCAAATGACAATTTGAATTACACTTGGATAGGTCTGGAAGTGATATTTGGTGTTAGAAATCAATTAAAAGGCTTAGGTATACAAATGAATATCCAATTTGGATTTACAGGCAAGGTCTTAAAACCGTCTTCCAATCTACAGCTGCAAGTGTGGTAGAGAAGCTGGTGTTCCATGTTTTCTGTGTTGCAAAACAGCTCAAATTGATAAACGTGTGTTTAAAAAAAAAAAACACATCTGGTATGATTTTCGGTATCAGAAATCTGACATCTAACCACTGTCTGTCTGCTTTTAGGGTTGTGTGCTCGAGCCCATCAACGTGACTTACTTTTATCAGATTATTTCCATCTATTAACTTGGGTGTGGTGAAACAGGGAATTTGGAACTCCAAAAACTTAATAACGTCAAAAGGATTCAAAAAATAAAGTTGGTAAGTAGCACTGAATTACTGTTTCTGCAACTGTTGCAATAGGATTCAAAGAGTGTAGAATCCAAGCCGACTCAATACGACATTGTTTTGAAAATTTCCCTGTACCAATACTTTAGTTTATCCCTATAAAAACATCCCCAGACAGTGAGCTTAAAGACAGAGATCTCCAAAACATGTTAGAAATAATTATAGAAATATGAATGTAACTTTTAGCAATACAGACTAAACTGAAAGAACAGGTTATTGTATAACACCACTTGTAGACTGTGTGTGGGCCTGGTGATAGTGCTTAAAGGAAAAATGCTGTTTTTGAAATGACACTGGCTACATGATGAGTGAAACACTGCCAACTTCATCAAGTTTATTTTTCACTATATAATAGTGATTTTTTTTTTCCCTGTTTATTTACCAGTGTAGTCCTAGCTCTTAGAGATGCTCTCTAACTAATCAGTATTAACTGTTGGATAGGCAGTGAAAGAGTATGCCTCTTTGGCATATGACACGTTCACATAAATTGTTTAATTATCCATCTCTAGGGTTAATAGGATTGGGGCATGTGTATGCTGCATGTATATGAACTGTGAGACATTTATCACATAAGTCTGGATAATTTTTTGGTACCTGGGCAACACTCCGAACAACAGAAAGAACTACAATTTTAATCATATGATTAAAATTATGAAATACTATGTTACATTTGTATGGAGCTACGTATTTGTCTGAAGTTTGAAGTAGTTTAAAATATGTTTATGATATATTTTAAAGCATAAATCATTGTTCTTTAACTTGAAAACTGAGCATGTATTATCCAAAGTCACATGTCTGCTGATATCTGACTTGGTGCAGAGCAATTTCACTGAAGTGAATTGGTTGTGTTGGTGCTTCATCTTGGTGGAAAATAAGGACATCTGTGGGGGCTGGGAAAACACCTTGGGTGCTTTTGATTGTGAAAGGGGTTGTTGATGGATTGATACTCATACAGAAACTTTCATAGAGGGAGAAGTTTTAAATGAGATTATTATCCATTTTGGTTCTCCCATTGACTTTTCAACCTACAGTTTATTTTATTCCACAAAGGGATTTACTGTTTGTGCTACATACTTCTGCTGTTCTTCATCTGACTTTGTCACTATGCCGCCCACTGAATTTTACTTAAAGGGTAAATAAGGTACATGCATCAGACTGGGAAATTTGCCAGAGCATTGTCTGAACCCTGAGAGGAAGCTTATGAGAACCAGGTAGAACTAGCTGGAAAATATTTTCCCATCTTGCAGAAATGTCATTTTTTCAGTTTTGGCATTTTTGTCCCTATGTCACACTGAATTGAAGTTGGAAACTTTCAACTATTTTAATTAAAAAAAAAAAAAGGAGAGAGAGAGAGACAGAGACTGGTCCACAGCAGTCAATAACCTGTTAAGTAGGCACCTCCTCTGGGACGTAGGTGGAGCATGTCCAAACGCAAAGGCCAAATCAAGCAGAGCAGGGATTGGACTCCAACCCCAGCAGTCACTTCCCTGTTGAATGCCCACACCGGAAACCTACTGTCTGCTTTGGTGCGCTTGTTCTTGTTTTTAACAGAAATTCCACCCTGGACCTGAGAAATTGTTATTGTTGAAAGATTTGTCAAACTGTTTCAATGAAAGTTGCAACAAAAAGTTTCAGTTTCAACACATTTGTTATCCTCCAGTGGAAAAACATTTCACTAAAAAATTCCCAGCCTGTTCTGCTTCTGAGTTTGCCCTGTAAAAAGTCTTTTTAAGGAAAGTCTTACTGTGATGGAGAACATTCATGCTTAAGGAGGACAAGTTTGTGATCCTTGACATGACTGGGCTCATCCTCGACGCTTGATTCTTGTTCCCATCCTTTGGCTGCTTGTGCCATTGTACTGCTTCATGTGGTTGTGCAGTGCATCTGTCTGCATCAGAGAACTGATGCAGATCTAATATAACTTGCCTACTTGCTCTCCCCCAAGTTTTCCACCCCAAAAATGCAACTGTTGGGAGGTTGCTGGGGGGACAGAACTGGGAACGGATTAAGCCAGCCCTGCTCCAGTGAAACACAGGTGAAAAAGGAGCTTGAGACAGTAAGTAGTTAGTTCTTTTGCACCATAAAAAATTCTCACTGCCAGACCATGTTGTCACTTGGTACTTATTCAGCTGTTTGTAGGGCCATGGTATAAATCAGATAATAGAAAGAATCAGTCAAAAAAATGCACCCCAAGTACTCCCCCCAAAATACTTCATTTTTTTTTGCCAGAGAGGCCAAGGATGTTTTTAACCTGACACATTTGAGGTTTGAAGAGCAGTCACGCAGGTGCACTTGGCCAGCTAAGACAACAGTGAAGGACTGGGATTGGGTGAGTTGAAAGAGTGGATGAGGATAGGGAAAGGAACAAGAATTTCTGATGCTAGTTTCTCCAAACAAAACTTCATAATGTATGTTTGTCTAAAACATTCTTGTAAAGGTAGGGACTGAAAAACTGGGGGGTACAATGTAGCAGCTGTCTAACAGAACACGGGACACCTGAAGAGACGGAGAATTTGAGCAAAAATGTTGCATCCATCAAGAAGGGAGGCAGCAAGTCAATCAGGACTAATCAGAAGAATCGTTTAGCTGCAGACACTAGGGTAGCATTTCAGAAACTGGCTGACTGCTCCACGCCTGGAGAGCAGCAGTGCTGTGCCATGTGAAGGGCGGCCACCGCAGCACTGAGCACCTCAGAGGCCAGGTTTCGCGCTGACTTGGAGGTGTGCTAACCACCGAGCCCTCCCACCACTTCCTGCCCCATCTGCTCTCTGCGTGTCTTCCTAGCTATGTGCTGACTGTGGGCCAGCTGTGTTTCCTTGCAAAAATTAGCACTTTATTTGTGCCAGCTCTCATGATTGCTGTCAGAGAGAAGTTGTACTAGAAGCTGTTAGAAGGAATGTGCAATTCTTCCAGGGACAGCAAGGAGCTTGTAAATTTTTCTGCTTGTTATTCTGTGATTTATATGCGTATTTGTTTTCAAGTGCTGTTTTTCCTAATCATACAGCATGGCATTGATGTTTCTGAGCTTTCATGAGTAGATTCCAAAATATGAATGGCTTTTGCCATTTTATGATTGATTAACAGGCTGTATTTAGCTGAGAAGCTAGCAATGACACAGACTCTTTCTAGCTGTTCAGTATCCCAACAGCAAAGGTTTTATGTATTGATTAACTGCCATTTTCACCTTCTTATAAAAGCAGAGTGCGGTGGTGACTGAGAATTATTTTAGTGCATTTCTGAGCACTAAAGGAACTGTGACATGGTTTGGTAATATTTGCCAATGCTTTTTCCTGTCTGCTGTTAATACCAAATAGTTGTAGATGTCATGCACCATGAGTTAAACTGATTTTATCTGAAGGAGAGAAGGAGGGTAGAGGAAAGAGAGAGCGAAAGAATGAATGGGGAGGGAGGAAGTTAGGGCAGGGAAAGAGATTAAAGTAGGAAGAGGAAATAGAAATTATTAGTAGATAATATTTGAATTGGAGAACTATCTTTGTAAAAGAGAACAGAACAGGGAACCGACAACAGATTGTCTTAAAACTTTGTAGTGGTATTTCCATATAGGTTCATGTCTATTTTCAGTTAAAGTAAACTTGATATCAAGGTATTTTCCACAAAATGAACTCTTACTTAAAAAAAAAAAAAAATCACTTTGCAAAAACGAAAAATGTTCAGTCTCATCACAGAATGTGTTTGGGCGGCAGACTAAATTGTGATGGGTCTTTTGGGTTTCCTGTGTGTTCTTTGCTCACAGAATCCAGGCAAATTGCCTTTCGTTTTCTTGATGTTGCTTTTAATATACCAGCAATTAAGCCAGATATTTGTTGCTGCGTTGACTTGATTTACTGGTGTCTGTATATACTCTGCTTATTAAGCAGTCCTGAAAAGAGAGAGAAGGGGTGTCAGAGGGAGCAAAACTTTGTAGAAAATTCCAGCTTACTTCCTTATAGATACTGTATATTCCTCCTGAATTTAAAAATGGCCTTGCCATTACAAAGTGCACATTGTCTGAACAAGGTGTCTCATCCCCTTGTGAAAAGCATCCGTAAGATACTACATGAGTCATTAGGAGGAACGTCAATACTCGATGTCATGGTTATGTCTTCATACGTATCTGGCAAAGGTACTGTACTGGATTGATTAACTTCATTTAAGGCATACTGTATGCCTCTGATACAGAGTTCATATAAAACTTTAGGAAAGCTATCTGATGGCTTTGAGCCTGAATTATTTCCCTGTTTGTAAAATAAGGAATAATAATAATACTGATTAGATGAATTATTTATGAGGTCCTCAAACACAATGATAGTATGCTTTATAAATAAATGATGCATAAAATAGTATTTTCTGTTGTTTTCCTAATATGCTTCCTTGTCCTTGTTTTTAACCTATTGCAGTTAATATTGTCTGTATAGACATTATCCTCGTAATCAAAGCAAATTATCATCAGGACTGATCTGTTCCACTGAGTTCAGGCCATTGCAGGTAGATGTTGGATTTTCCTCCTGAGAAAGAGGTCACTGTAGCCTAAAGTATCTTAGTTTCTATTGAAAAAGTCAACTTTGTAACTTTTCATCATTAATTTTTTCTCAGAAATGGGAGCATTGGTGCTCTTTCCAGTAAAGTTACCTTTTCAAACATTATTTCCCTACATTTGGGGGTTAGAGAGAGTAATTTAAAAAAAAAAAAAA
>VXAL01018742.1:47319-61228 GCA_013399475.1 Chauna torquata
TTTTTTTTTTTTTTTTAAGCAGGGAGAGCTGTTTTACTTTCTCAGTTGCCTGCTGCCCTCTTGTGCTATGATCTGGTTTTTACATCGATGTGCTTACTTACCATTCATATAGGCAGTCATAAACTTGGAGTTGCTTCCAGATTTGATGGAGTGCTAGATTTGATGCCCCAACCTCACATGTTTTTCTGTATTTCACTTCCTACAGGTACTGCTCTCTGTTCAGCCCCTGTCTTAATATAAACCAGCTCCATCCTCACCTGCTTTTTCATTGTCTCAACATTTGGTTTAAGGTTTAGAGAAGGATGGAGAGGGCTACACCCTCATAGTGTTAACGCATTTGCCTATTCTGTTCTGATAATGAAACACCCTGTGTCTTCTGTTATATCTGTTTTGCAAGTGGTCTCCTTGCTTTGTGGCTTTAAAATGAAAATGTTTCCAACATCCTTGTTGTAAGGAGGTTCTCCTGTGTATGATCCTAGTGAGGATGCCATGAATTTGTGGGCCATGGTTTTTTTTTTTCTTTTCTGTGAATTTGTAGTGGTTGATAAACAGCAATTGAGATGAATGAGGAATTTAACACTAATGTCTACCCACCCTTTTAAAGTTATGTTTAACTATTTTTCCATTTTAATGAAATTGTACAGCTGATTATGTTTTGCATTACATGTTGTGTAAGTATCTGAAAATCCTTGAAAACAGAAAGGAAAGTGGAGGTATCATAATGGAAGGAAGAAAATGGAAAAAGTGTAACAGAAGGAACAAAGTGAATTGGAGGTGGAGAACAAATATGGGAAACAAGAATAATGAAAGAAGATGGAGATTCAAAGATGGGCATGGAGAAGGGACATGAAGCCGTGTAGGGAGACCTTTAAGAACAAGCTCATCTTCAAAAGGTAGAGTGAGATGAAAATGAGAAAGCCCTTGACAAAGAAGCTAAAAGGGGCAGAAATCCTGATGGGTTGTTGTACAGTTAGCAAAGGGGAACACCAGACTGAGAACACAGCACTGATATGTACAGCTTCTTACAAAGGGAAAGGAGAAGGATAAGCTAATGAGGCTAACTGGCATGGTAAGTAAGGCTGTTGATATCCTTGAGAAAACTGGTGATGTATTTAAATGAAGAAAAAAGAAAGGATGATAAACTGGCAGATTTAATGTAAATAAATAAATGAATAAATAACAGGTGAGCCAAAAAAAAAAGAATTTTACAAAGCATCCAGCAAAAAATAATACTTAATCTTGTTTTAAACATACCAGGAGAAAGAAATGCTCCAAGCCTGTTTGTAAGATAATGATCAAATACAAAAAAGGACTGATAAAAGAAGATGAGACTGTCGAAGGCAAGGTAGTTAATTACTTGTGCAGAAGAAGCTAGAAGGTCCACTTTGGAATAAAGTGAGAATGTTGGCAATTTCTTTATGAGGAAATCATCAAAAAATCTCTTTGAAACTGCAGTGGCTAAAGAAGTGTCAATGGGACAAAATTTTAAAACAAACAGTAGCAGGCCGCTGACAGTATTCACCCAGGAGTTCCAGAATAGCTAAATTGCTAAGTAGGCTATGTGACCTCTCACTTTAAGCTGCCATGATATGTGAGAATTGGACAGTGACAAATGGGAAACCAGTGTTGAGATTCCAGAGGGAATCTAGGAAACTGGGAAAACTGGTAGTGTTATGAGAAAAAAAATGGAATTAGTGGGTACCTGAATAAATGTAATCTGCTTAAGAAGGGTAACTGTGCCTTTTGGAAAAAAAATGCTGCCTTACAAGATACATTGGAAATCTTTGATGGAATTAGCAGTCAAATGGATAAAAGTGTTTTGGCTTCAGTCAATTCAGTCACTTGGATTTCCAAAACTGACAAAAGTTCCTCCCTGAATGATGATAATTTTAAGCATTGATAGGCTTGAAAGGAAGATAATTGCATGACAAGTTAATTGGTTAAAAGGTAACAAACAGAACAGAGAACTAAATGTAAGGCAATTCTTGTAATAGAGTTAGCCTTGGGAAAGTTTGCTGGTGGTAGGGTAGTGAGGACAAAGGCAGATCTTAAGAAATTCTGGAAAGACCTTGTAAAATTTGCTGGACAAAGGAATGATGAAATTCAGTGTTGAATGAGATAAAGTTATGTGTATATGTCTGTGCAGGGGAAATCCTAACTTCACGTGTAAAACAGCGGACTTCAAGCTGCACATAACCACACATGAATGAAACTTCCAGGTAACCTGATACTTCCACAAAATATTCAGCTCGTGGCTCAGGAGCAGTCAGAAAAGCGAGTTAAATGTTAGAAACCGAGAAAATAATAGAGAACAGGACAAAAAACATCATTGTGCTACCATATTTGAGCAAGTGATGCACCCTCCTGGCGAAGAAGGCCAACAGTATCCTGGGGTGCATTATGAAGAGTGTTGCCAGCAGGTCGAGGGAGGTGATTGTTTACATCTACTCAGCACTGGTGAGGCCACGTCTGGAGTGCTGGGTCCAGCTCTGGGCTCCCCAGGTACAAGAAACTTGAAGCTACTGGAGAGAGTCCAGCGGAGGGCCACAAAGACGAATGAGAGACTGGAGCATCTTTTGTACGGCTTTGAGAGCTGGGACTGTTAGCCTTGAAGAGAGAAGCGTTGGGTGGATCTTGTCACTGTATAAAAATACCTGATAGAAAGGAATGAAGAAAATGGAACCAGGTTCTTCTCAGTAGTGCCCAGTGCCCGGCGAAGAAGCAGTGGGTGCATACTGAAACACATGAAGTTCCATCTGAACACAAGGAAAAACTCTCTTACTGTGAGGGTGGTCAAACACTGTCACAGATTGTTTGGAGAGGTTGCTGAGTCACCATCCATGAAGATACTCAAAACATGACTAGACATGGTCCTAGGCAGCCTGCTCTAGCTAACCCTGCTTGTGGAGTGTTGGACTGCATGAACTTAAGAGCTCCCTTCCAATGTAAATGATTCTGTGATTTTTTTATTTATCTGTATTTTGCCCAGGTCTTAATACAAAAAAGTGTATCTTAGACGTGGAAAATTGCTAGAGAAGATCAACAACTATGATCAAAACTATGGAAAAGCTTCCATAAATGGAGCAGTCAAATAGGCTGGGACTTGTCACAGAAGAGGTGCCTTAAGAGGGAGTATCCTAGAGGTCTACAAAATCCTGAGTGGAAGAGAGTGAGTAGGTAGCAATCATTTATACATTATCTTTTCCAGTACAGGAAATGGGAGAGTCTAAAGTAAAGCTAGTAGCAGCCAAGATGAAATCAAAGGCTTGTGCGCAGTGACTTACCATTGCGTGGCACTTACTGCCAGCTGTGCTGTGAATTCAAAGATATTTATGTGATGAAAAGGAAGCCTAGTAAAGCATTAGAAATCTATTGAAGGTTACTAAGTAGAAAGAAAACATATCTGGATCAGGAAGTCTGAGCAGAAAATGAAGTCTGGGAGGCATTGTGGGGCATCATGCATCTTAGTGCTTTTTTTGACTTCCATTAGTTTTTAGCTTATGGCTTCTGTTGTGTTTAAAAAACATACAAACAGAATGTCCCTTGCCAAAATGGGGAGGAGGTGTAGAGAAATAGACCTGTGGAAAACCAAGTCGTCACAGGACAGAAAAAAAGGAAGAAGCAAAGGGGATGGAGATACTACTTGAAAGAATAGAAGTGCAAAATACAAAATAATAAGTAATGTAAAAATAGGAAGGGTGATGTTGAATATGAAGTAGAACACTCAAATAATACTGACTACTCCTTGAAGATGTGAGACATCTTTCAACTTTATTCACATGTAGACTGCTTGGAATATGGCTGATGAGGAACAGAAATATTTGCTACAGTAATCAGGATCTTTGTGGTACTGCCTGTGATGGACTTCTTGACCAAGGCCAGGAGGGAGGCCCTGCAACATGATTGGACCTCAGCTGGGGGGTCTGTAAATAAAAAGGTGTGGGAGAAGTGCATTCAGTACTCCACATTTGGAAGTACTTGAAGGGGGACTGCAGCCTGGGGTGCTGAATATGAATGTGTGTAAGGGTTGCCTCCCATCCTACAGCAGATTAAGTGGGTCTTGGCTACCTGCGTATGGAGGTGAGGTTGGTATAGTAGAGGCTCAGCTAGGAATACTACCTCCATAGCCACAAAGGATGTGCTTCATCCATCAGAGTGCATGTGGAGGGGTTCTACAAAAAAAGACCAGTAAATCAAAGAGGTTTTAAGGAGTATCTTCTAGATCAATGGTAAATATGTGCCAGTCAGAGAGGATTCCTCTGAGGCACTAATGAGTCGGCTTCAGCACACTCTTTGCAGGACAGCATATCACTTGTGGGAGACTCTGCAGGGCTTGGAGATGGAAGAGGGGAGACCTGGCTTTCATGCAAATTGTGCCCTGCACATCCCTTCTCCAGAAGGAAGTTTGAGATCTTGGCAGAGCCCCAGTGCAGCCCTGGTCAAAAGAAGTCCAAAAGCTGTCTTCTGGAAGCTGGCCAGGGTCATGGGGTGCAGTCACAAGGTGTTGAAGCAGTGCTAGAGTGTGAATCAAACTAGCTGATTAATGACCCGTATTCTCTTTCCAAAGGGAAAGGTAGTGCTGAAGTCCTGTCCAACTCCACAACTACTCAGAAGTCCTGGCACCCAGTTCAGACTAGCAGCTGGAGAGAGGTTGGCTGTACTGTTGCAGGGCCATCTCCTGCTGGGTGGTGGTGATCTCTGGGGAGGTGCCCTGCCTGCTATCTCCAGCCACCACACCACACCTCTTGTCGGCATGAATAGAGTTATTGCTGAACAAGTGACTTGAGAGACCACCATGTGCAGTGGATGCCTTTGGCTCTGTGTCACAAGAAACACATGGTCAGCATGTGTCAAAAGGATTGCTCACAAGTCCTGCACTTAGTACCAGCTCCTTCGCCTCCCCTCAGAGGAAGGACTTAATCACGACTGAGGAGAGGTGGCCATACAAAGAAAGCTGTTATGCCTTTCTCTGCCAGTGCTCACATGTGAAGAGAGAGGAGAGAGTCCCCCACCAGATAGATGGAAGCTGTCAAAGATGCTCCAGCCCAGGAGGACCATGCAAGTCTGGACTGGGGAGATCATATATCATAGCACAGATCAAGCCACAGCAAGGTGAGTTTTTCTACGATCTTGTAACTTAACACTGAGAACATGATAAATATTAAGAGAAAAATTGCAATGTCTCTGTATTTCTTGTAAGATCATTTAAGATGTCCATGTTATTTCTCTTGTGATTTGAAACCCATGCTTGCTTTTGATGTCTTCAAGTCTCTCATCAATCTGTTTTTCACTAGTCTGCATGTCTTGTGATCAGAATGCAGCTTTTCATGTCTAGGAAAGATGTGATGCGACTCAAGATACCTTGAGTAGTGCTTTATCACCTTTCCCATCATTTGCGAGAGTACTGAATTGAGGAAGCTTTTGCCAGCACAAAACAAATTCTTGTCAGTATTCGGAAGCTCTTTGCCCTACACTGCTATGGGTCTTGTGGTTAACTGGTTTGGTACTGAGAGTTACCTACTGCACTGGAAATAGTGGAGATTTGCAATGTAGTACCAAAGTTGCTTCCTGCCAGTGGTGAGCACAAAGGATTGCTTGAAGTGATGACTGTCTGTCTGGAAATGGTATTCCCAAATTGGTTATTGGTGAAACAGGTGGTTGGGGATTGTGCCAACAACTTCTCCCTTACACTGCTGTGATTGAAGAATCATGGGGAAGGTTGCTGGACATAAGGATGGCTAGTTGCCTAAAGGCAGGGTATGATGAATATTTGGCATTTATATACATTCAGAAGTAGGAATCTTACTCCCTTCTAATGATAGTGGTAAGAACAGTGAGAGTATTCACTGCTAACTTTTATAAGTCTCTGATACAGGAGGATAGTCTCAAGTTCAGTGTACACAAGATACAGAGAGACAGATGTTCTAGATGATCTCAGCTGACTATGTACATATAAACTGTTATCTGTTGGCAAGTTGGTACCAGCAATGAGTTTTGAGGACTTCATCGGTATTCTCTTGCCACAACATATAAATCTTTATTGTGATCAGTGTTGCTCCAGAAAGTTTTGGAGGTATTCATTAAAGATTATTGTCTCTGATGTTTTATCTGGGAATGTTACTGCCCGTGAACCACACTGCAAGTAGCTGCTATCCTTGACAGCTTCACTGCTAACTTCTTTACTTCCTGGGGCTGCAAGCCAATGTCAGGATAAACACCAAGTGACATGACCTGTGAGCCAGGCTTGATTTGATCCCATTTTAAAGTGAATTCTCTGGAAAAAATAAAGCCAGCTGATGATGTGAAAACCATGTACACAAGCTGAAAGGTAGTATAGCCAGTGAAGATGCTCTTGTCCAAAAGAAAAAAGGCCTTAACTTAGCCTCAGAACATCTGTATATAGGTGGTATGCTTTGACCTGTCCATATTGTGTGTGGTTTCAGGTGAATTGTTAAGTTTCACCTTGACTTCCAGTTTTCTGAGTGACTCCATATTGTCTTGCTTTCAGTCTTCATCCTTTCTAGTTCCCTCAAAGCATTTTGCTACCTGGTAAACCTTTCATCCTCTGTAAGTTGTTGCTGCTAATTCAGTCTGTTCAAGAATTACAGAATAGATATGCAAGAAAGATGCTGAAGTGATGGAGTCGTGTGATACATAAATAGATGGAAAAGTGAGATATGAGTCTCATTTCAGAACAGAGAAACAAAGCTTCCATCAGAAATAAACACATTATCCTGTATGAGTGGAGTAATGCCCCATCTTTGGGGTTTTTAACATCTCTGGAGCCTAGAAAATAGAAACTTCTTCCCAAGTAATTTTTTGGTTGCCTTCTCTCTGGGTTTTTTAAACGGGTACTTCGTGGTCTTACAACAGTAACACAATTGGACAAGAAAAGGATACTGGGAAGTCTTCAGCTGTGTAAACAGTAAAAGGGAAAATCAAATAGGAAGTAAAGAACTTCAATATCTCCATAGAGTATATCAAAGCATACTGTCATGAGAATGATTCAGTTCCTTTGTTTGCTATGTGGAGCTGTTTTGAATTTCCATACAATTATCAACAGGTGGCAGTACAGCAATTCAGATTATTAGCTCTGAGAAAAAAGATATTTGAATACAAAATATTCTCTTTCAACTTTGCTCATTTTGCAACATGTCATCAACGCAAGTGAAAAGAAAGAACACTGTTTTGTTTGTTTCCCCCACCCCAGAGCTGTTAGGACAATACATCCACGGGAGTGTGTAAAAAAAAACAAAAACAAAAAAACAATATTGACAGAAAGAGCGTAACATGTCTACACAGTACAAACCAAGATATTTGAGATGTTCTAAATCTGAAAGAGGGTTTTGGTTCACAGCTGTGTCAGTGCACAGATATCTGAGTCAATACGGGCAAAATTGTGCCTGTACTTCTCAGTGGGATTAAATAATTGAGTTATTCTAGTGTTGGCATGATTGTCTTTGGTTTTAGAGGTTCTTTTGTTCCCTATTACAGAGCAAATGCCCATATAATGCATAACAAGTGTATCCTCTGCTTGAGTAAATACTTCTGAGTGTACTGGAAGCCTAAAGTGTTATGTTAAAGCTGTGAGATCTGTTTCGGGTTCTGTGATGCCTATAGTGCTATAACTGGAGTTAAGAGTCCATGAATGAACCATGTTCTTAGAAAGATAAAGTAGCCTGGCCACAGGACTTCAGGGTCTACTTGCTGCCCACAATGCAGTGTCAAGGTACTTATTCACACACTGTTGGTTGCACATAGCAGAGACACTTGGTACATCAACTACTACTAATATTTCTGAAATCACAGACTTACATATTTAATCTGTATTTATTTTTCAGTTTCCTTAGACTTTAAAAGCGAAAAAAATTTTTAAATATGTTAACAGCAAAAGGAGGACCAGAGGTAACATTGGTCCATTACTGGATAAGATTGGTCACCTCACAAATAGGGACGTAGATAAAGCAGAGACATTTAATGCCTTCTTTGCCTCTGTCTTTAACACTGATGATGGGCCCTGGGACCCCTGAAAAACCCTTAGTTGGAGGACTGTGACTGCGGAAATGATAAACGAACAGACAACTCTAAACTTGTGCAGGATTTGCTGCTCCAACTGAGTGCACATAAGTGTGGGGGGCCCAATGGGATTCATCCCAGGGTACTGAAAGAGCAGGCTGATGTTATTGCAAGCCCTTTCTGAATTATTTTTCAGTTGTCTTGGGAATCTGGAGAGGTCCCATTCAACTGAAAGCTGACAAATGTTGTCCCAGTTTTCAAGAAGTGTAAGAAAGAAGACCCTGATAATTACAGGCCTGTCAGTCTCACTTCAGTGGTAAAATTACAGAGAATATTATTCTGGAAGTTAATGAAAAACACTAGAAAGACAACGCAGTCATTGGTCATAGCCAACACAAGTTCACGAGGGGCAAGTCCTGTTTAGTGAACTTAATTTCCTTTTATGTCAAGGTTACCCATCTAGCTGACCAAGCAAAACCAGTAGATGTGATCTTTTCAGATTTCAGCGAAGATTTCAGTACTGTTTCTCACAGTATCCTTCTGGACAGAACGTCCAGCATACAGCTAGATAAATACAGAATATGATGGGTGAACGATTGGCTGACGGGTTGGGCTCGAAGGGTTATAGTAGATGGGATTACATCCGGCTGGTGGCCAGTCACTAGTGGGGTTTTGGTGAGTCCAGTTCTCTTCAGTGTTTTTATAAATGATCTGGACAGAGGACTGTAATGCATACTAAGTAAGTTGGCAGATGATACTGAATTAGGAGGAGCTGTTGACTCCCTTGTGGGTAGAGAGGTCTTGCAGAGAGATCTTGACAAATTAATGGGCTAGGCAATCCCCAATCGTATGAAATTTAATGAGAGCAAGCACTGGGTTCTGCACCTGGGACAGGGCAACCCTGGCTATGCATACAGGCTGGGGGATGAGAGGCTGGAGAGCACCCCACAAAAAGGGATCTGGGGTTTCTGGTTGATGGCGAGTTGAACATGGGCCAGCAGTGTGCCCTGGGGTGCATCAGGCATGGCACTGCTGGCCGGGCGAGGGCAGGGATTGTCCCGCTCTGCTCTGCGCTGTGCGGCCTCACCTTGAGCACTGTGTGCAGCTTTGGGCACCACAGTGTAAGAAGGACATGAAGCTATCAGAGAGTGTCCAAAGGAGGGCTGCAGAGATGGGGAAGGGTCTGGAGGGGAAGACGTATGAGGGGCGGCTGAGGTCACTTGGGTTGCTCAGCCCAGAGAAGAGGAGATGAGGGGAGGCCTCATGGCGGCCTGCAGCTTCCTCACAAGGGGAGCGGAGGGGCAGGGCTGATCTCTGCTCTCTGGTGACAGTGACAGGACCAGAGGGAACGGCAAGGAGCTGTGACAGGGGAGGGTCAGGCTGGGTGTTAGGAAAAGGTTCTTCACCGAGAGGGTGGTGGGCACTGGAACAGGCTCCCCAGGGGAGTGGTCACAGCACCGAGCCTGTCAAGGAACATTTGGACAATGCTCTCAGAAAAGTTGTTTAATTTTTAGATAGTCCTATGTGGAGTAAGGAGTTGGACTCGATGATTGCTGTGGGTCCCTTCCAACTCAGTATATTCTATGATTCTCTGAAATGTCTATTCCAAATATTTTCTTTGCTATATTTCCTAATGTGACTGTAGCTGTGGAAGAAAATGCTGAGAGAGGCAGGTAAGAAATAAAAGCATTGCATATGTTCAAAATTAAATATATTGTACCTGGAAAGAGAGGATATATGTATATTTAGCAACCATGCACCTCTGGAGACATTGCATCAGCCACAGAAGATATTCTGAACGCTACAGCTAAAGCCCAAGTAGTTGTAGATTTATCATATCTAATAACAGCTATCAAATAGTTATCTGTGTGAACTAATCCCTGCTCTTTTTCCCAGTTACCTATACTACATACCTAGTTTGGGATGGGATGACTTGTTCCTGAGTGTGTCTGTTTGTCTTCCTCGACTGGACAGATGGCTCAGATTTGACTAACAGTTAACTCTGGGTGAATCCCAGGATATCTGACTCCCACTGGTTTCCTGGGAGGAAAGATAGCAGGGACTACTTGAATTAGACCCCGCCCTTTCACTTTTTCCCTTCAAAGACTTCTGCAGGGTGATTTGGCTTTCAAATTCAGGTATCTGCCACCACTGACTTGTTTAGGAGCCAGCAGGAGGCAGCTGGCACATCCAGCACCTTGGGAGTCAGTCTGCTGGCTTTTTGTGAGAGGAAAATACCTACTGGGTGGAGCAGGACCACCTGTGTTCAGGAGGGATCATAGCAGCGTTGTCCTGCATATCTACCTCTATCCTGGACATAGGATCAGTGAAGTTCTATGACACTTTCTTTTTTATTTATTTCATGTACTTTTTTAGGAAAATCAAACCCAACAAATGCAGATGTATGATGACAAAAAATATAATGGAAGAAGATCCTGTTCAAGTCAATGTTTAGTGAACAGATCAAAAGGGAAGGAATAGCTGTTTGACTTCTTAGTCTTTGTTTTTGTTAGTTTTCTGCTTGCTTGTTGGATCAAAGTCCATTTCTGTTACATTTTAGGGAAAAAGCATTTTTATAAAAGATGAACCATAGCTATCCTTATAAAGTATAATAGCAGAAAATACTCTTTTTTTTTTTTTTTTTTTGAGAACTTCAGCATATCAAATTGGTATGGGAAACAAGGAATGTGCATTTCAAAGCAAGAGAAAAGTAGGATGAGGAGAGAGAACAATAAAAAACAGACTGGGTAACTTCTAGCATTGTGTTTTGAGGTGTTTGACCTTTTAATCAGGCAAACGAGGTATTTGAACTATGTAGACTCAAAACATGAAGTTACTAGATTTTTGTTCATGTCATTCTAGGGAAATCTCAGTGAAGTGATTGAACCTGCTGTGAGTTTGCCTAAAGGATTTTATTAAGCCTGAAAAGGCAGTTTTTAAAAAAGATTCTCAAATGAGATGGGCACAATAAAAGAAAAAAAGAAAAATTAACATCCCCTTCTTAACGATTATATAAGAACAGTTGCTCATTAATTTTAAATTGATAAATTAAAATAATGTTTACCTGACGTATCGAAAGCATGGCTATTCTGACAGTAGTAGGTGTGCAAACTGAACTTGATGATAGTCAACAAAGTTTAGGCTATATGGGCGTGTGCAAGCTTACTGTGTGTAGAACACCATACTCCCCTGGAAGGTACCCTGTAGTGGTAGAGACTTCATGTGTAATGCATAGTAAGAATGCCTTGTCTTTCTTGTGGACTACTACCTACTCATTCCTTACAGAGGGAAGATAAACTTTGTATACCATGTCCTTGGTCTGATCTGGCAACAGCTATGACAGTGTAGGCTAATAAAGAATAAAGTTCACTGAGGGGTCTTATGAGCCATTGTGAGGGTAGGAATGGCTGGAAGCTTCTTAAACAAAAAAAAGGCAAAACAACAACAACAAAAAAAAAAACAACACAAGAGAACAACAAGTCATATTAGCTAAAATTATTTAATATCACAGGCATATAAATAAATCAGATCACATAGTCCTTAGTATGAACATTCCATTCACAAAATGCAATAAATAATTAAATTAAATGAGACAATTGGTATAAAAATAAAGAATCTTCTCAGGAAAAGTAAACATTATACAGAATTGTATATACCATGCTAAAACACATATTGAAGTGTCTGCAAAGGACACTTATGACCAAAATCATAAATACATTGTTAAACCTCCCTGGGAGGTAATGAGCTTTTATGGCTTACTCTGTGTACTCAGCTAAAGAAACACACATTGTTTCTGCAAAGAGTGCAGTTAGTACAAAGAGAGTTCATCTTACAAGTAAAAATACATCAAGATTGTTACACATCAGAAATAGTGATAACTAGTCCTTCTCACATCACAAGTTCCTCCTGGGGCATATTCATCTTTTTCTCCTGAGAACAGTGTTGAACAACAAGATGATGTCATCTTGAAGACTGATCTGTCCTTCACTGATTTCCTGTTCCTCATTTGGGATTCAAATTGCACACCCCTGAATAATACACTCAATCTTTCATAGCTCTGACAAATCAAAAAGTTAATACGAGGCCTCAACATTGTGTAACTGTATTTTAAGTGTACAGAGATGTCCAGAGTGATTGTGCTGACACCGCCCAAAAGAGTGGTGTTAACTAAGATCAACTGTGATAATATTGTGATTAATTTTTCCAATACGTATCTGGACTGGATTATTCAGTAAATACAGTTTTCTTCAAGATCTTGGGAAAATTAACCCTCTAAGTTATATTTGTTACAGCTGCTCACTATTTTTTTTTCATCATATGAGTCACCATTTTGATTTAAGTTGTTCTGCAGGTATAAGAAATGGTCTTAGTTTACAAATGAGTTTAATAAGTTTAAAAAACCAAATCAATCAACCAACCTTTAACCACTATAATTGGTGAGGTTAGATCCATAGGTTAAAAACAGTGGAGCAAGTCACTAAACAGAAATAGCTACATTACTTACTTCATTACATGCTGCCTTGTGTACAAAAAAAAAAAGAAAAAAAAAGTTTCAGTGTAGGCAGGAGTAACTAATTAGCTTATGATATTCTGGTAAGGCAATTGCTTTTCACTCATGAGATATCCATCCCAGGTACAAAAGCTGCTTCTCAATGTTTTATAATGATTACTAATAAATATGAAATGTACAATGTTCTCTTTGACAGGGCATGCTAATTCCATTTCACCTGCACAACAAGAATTCTAACAGGCTTTTTTAGAATATTAATTTGAATGCACATAGTGAATTACTGGAAAAGACATTTACAAATCAAAAAATACATACTATATGCTTTGTACAAAAATAAAGCTCTTTCCCCAAAACTCTGCACATGCAAGTATGGAAGCGAATGAGAAGTGCTATCTACCATTCAACAAAAAAGCACTTCATGATAAAGGCTTTCAATTTAATTCATCCATAAAAATTAAAGTGTCTAATGCTGTGGAAGCATCAGCAGTTACTCTGTACTCAGGACTTCCTCTAGTATTTTCCCCAGTTGTTTTTATCCAAATCTGAAATTAAATTTTATCCTAACTTTCTCTACTTCTATAACTTTAAAATCCACTGCAGTAGCAGCAGCAGCTTTGCATATTGCTTACCAGTCGGCTTGGGACTTTATGCATAACAAAGTAAGAGAAACAGAGATAAAAGGTCACAGAACACCATTTAAACTGAGTAGATTAATTGCTTATATACGAGTGGCAGTTCATTTTTAGAATGTCAGTTCTCATGCAGTAATGTGGAAACATTGAGATATGATAGAACATTACTCAGAGGAAAAGCAGTTTTTGAAACAAAGAAAAATGAAATTAAAAAAGACAATCTGAATCAAAATTGTCATCAATCAGAAATAAGGAGATGCAAGGCAAAAGAGAATTCACTGTGGAAACTTTGTTCACTGTTGCCCTGAGGATCTTCCTTCCTCCTCTTGACATATGTTTTTGAAGAGGTTCGTATTTCAGGGCAGTGAAAATGTGGAGGCAAAAATAAGCTTTTTGTATTAGTTTTCCTTTAGGCTAACATTTGTAGGAATGGAAATATTTTTAATAGTACCTCATTATTTTTGGAGGTAACTAAGCTTGTCATTTTCCATCGTAACACTCAATGTAGTTTTCCAGTTTCCTCTCTATATCGCATTTCTACTAAGTAAAGAGAAAGTTAGATGAAAGGTTAATTTTTACTGGAAGGCTGTACACTCTCTTCCAAGAGCAGTTTCTCATGGGGCTAATATCTCTCTGTGGGGTAAATTAAGAGCTACTTCTCAGATGGAAGAGTCTCGAGGTATAGAATCATCACAAGCAGAATATTGCCGTATATAATTAAGTTGCTAAAAACTAGTTCTAACTGCTGTGA
>VXAL01018742.1:61255-123779 GCA_013399475.1 Chauna torquata
TTATTAATTAAAAAAAAAAAAAAAATCAGTGCTAACTCTGGCCAAAGTTCCACAGAAATGTTCAAGATGCAGAACCTGTACAGTGAAGTTTCCACATAACAAAAACTTGACAGTTTTTAAAGAAAAAATTCAATTTAAACCATTAAAGTGAATCAAGAGTAAACAGAAGGAATAGTGTTGTGGTATATGAATATAAGTGTAAAGTATTCTGAGAAAGAGCAATATGCTTCTGGGCTGCTTTGCTCTGAATAATCATCAATTACTGTATTTGTTGGGTCTCTCGCAGTGGTCTGTCATACCAGCCAGTCATGCCTCTGCTGTATTTATCACGTTAAATTGAAGGAGTCCACGTGGAATTCCATCTCCCGAGATACATTTTTTGCCAAAGAATTCTGCATTTCCACTTGGAGCTTTTGGGTTAACCCTCTCCCTGTTGAAACCCATGGCAAACATGCGATGAACTTCAACGTGGAAAGAGGTCAGACCCACACCATACAGTATGATCTGTAAATGTTTTTCCAGTAGTTCTGTAAGAGTTAAATGCAGGATATTTTTCTATACTTAGCTAAGATACAGTCTAAGAACGTATAAATAAAATTGTGTGTGTGGTACTGTTGTAAGTAAGGAGATCAGTCCAAGTAAATAATTCTTGAGGCTTCAAAACCTCAGATAATTTTTTTTTGTTTTCTTTAAAAAATTTCAGACACTTCTGTATGAGATTAATTTGAGATGAATGCAAAAATAGAGTACCAGCCATCTCATGTATTTCTGGTTTAGCATAAGGTGATGGTTAAGTCCCATAAGTGAACCTATTTTTGTGAAATTACAATTTAATTTTCACTGTAAGATGAGGCTAGGATCACTTTCAAAATAGCATCTGTCTTATGACATCCAAAAAAGCCTCCCTAATATTTTGGGGAGAAGCTTTCACTTACCACACACACAGCACAGCATAGTAGCAATGGAAAATATTTACATTTTCACGTTGTCTTAAATAATATAGTGTCTGCTTTAAATAGTAGATCTTCAGTAGCCTTCAGCTCTGGTGTGTCCTGTATTACTCCTTGAACAACTGTGAAAACAATACATGATTAGGAATAATGGAAAATACGGATATCAGTACTTGTTTACCAAATGTCAAAAAACAGGAGGAATCAACTCTGATTGATTACCTTTTTCATCAGTTTTGCAAAGCTCTTCAAAAACTCTTTGGGGGCTTTTTTCTTGTAAGATTCGCATGAAGACTCACACTGCTGAAAGATAAAGAAAACTGTGCCACTTCTAAAGAGCTCATCATAGTCATAAATAATAAGTAAAGATTTCTTACTGAAAAAATAAAGCATATTGTAATCAAAGCCTTTTACAAATGGAAAAGCTGAGACACAGGCTATTTCAGAAAGGGAAAGAAAATAACTACACTTTTCATTCACATTTTTGCAATAATCCTGATCCTTTTGTCCTGCACATCGCATGGTCACTATTGTTAAAGTACGTACACACAATTGACTTTTAGGATCAGAGTGAATATCTCTCTTGGAAGTGCAGAAAAATGGATATTTTAAATTTCCAAATTAATGAGAGACTGATCTGTTTTTCTAACAAGTTTGGCTTTTATGATTCCACTGTTACAGGTGGTGTCTGTTATAGAAGATAAGGAGCAATAATCATGAGTATGATCATTGTCAGGAAATCCTACCTCTCCAGAGTCTTTGAGAATGGTTCTTTTCAAGATGTTAACTGTTTTGATGAATGTAGAATTTACTTGGCTGTTTTTTGGCTGTAATTTCAGTGTGCCATTCTGGAAGCAGGTCACAGCTGTGAACAGGCATCCATCCTAGGGCAGGAACAGAAGGAACAATTTTAAAATGAATGTTGCAGCACTTTTTTCCACATGTATTAGGTTGTGATTTATGTTCAAGATTGATTATCCAAGATATTCATTGAGAAGATCCAATGGTACTTTTTTAAAAAAAAAGTTAGTTTTGGATATGCAAGAGATCATTAACCTTTGATCTGCTTGTTCTTTGATAATTGCTTAAGTATTTCCTTGTCAAATAAATGCCTAAAATCTCCATTTGGATATTAATCATTACAGCAATTAAAAGAAAATGCTACTGAAGAGTAGATCACATTACATGTAGTAGGTTTTCACAAGCACAGGCATGAGTATTTTGTTTTTTTAAAAAAAAAAGAATCTCAGGACTATTTCTCAATACCACATATGAGAATATACTTCTTTTTACCTGTTTTTGTGCCATTTCTAATGTTACCTACTTAATTAGAATTAGAATTGACATAGAACTACATGATTTTAAATGCTATTTAAAAGTTCTCACTTGATAGCATGGGAAATGGAAGTGATAAAGTTAGTAATCTTACTAAAGGGAAAAGAGAATGAGGATGAGAGACAGGATGAGGAGCCAGGCTCCTAGCTCGAATTGTCTTGTCAAATTGCTTTAAATTCAGATGCATGTTAAACCTAAGTCAAGGCCAGTAAGCACCATCTATATCTAACTTGAAAAAGAAGCTGTCTCTTGTTAGGGTGTGTGCTGATTATCTAGAATTAAAGCAAGCTGCCTTTTTCTTTCATGGTGCAGTTGCATATTAATTTTTATTACGCTAACAGACTACAGGCTCTCCAGAATCTCCTTTCCTGTACAGTGGCTGTTTTCCTCGCTGGGCACACAACTGTGGAAAAGACCACCAAAGCCAGTCTGTTGTCAATAGAGAAAGAAAAGCAGTGTTTACTGAAGCCAATTTCTAACATGTTTTCCATTTTCCAAAGAAACATTTAGAAATGCTGATTATGCATATTAGAAAGGCTCCAAAGACATCATCTTTACAACTCTTACCAACTGCTACCAAAGCTGAATCTCATCTGGTTTATTAGATGCCACCGCAGTTTGCTGCTTTTGCAAGGACAAGGCAACCTCCGTGTATGCTGCCTATAGCAAATGTTAATAGCAACATCTTATATTGGTTAGATACAACATTTCATTTTTATTAAAAACCACACATTTATGTTTGTTTCAAGCTTCTTACCGTAACCAGACTTGCTTACTGGAAAAAAAAAAAAAAACAACTCTTTTTTAAAGAGATCGATTTTCCAGCTGAAACTGAAAACATTTTGTGCCTCATCCGTGATGAGCTGAGAAACCAGCATTTCTCATATATGCTGGTTTTTTTTCTTGTGCTGAGTTAACAGTTAGCTGTAGGCAGGCCAACAGTCAGGGGGCCACAAGGATTGCATTTTTGGTGTGTTGTGATGGGTTAAGCACTTCGATGAAGAGGCATTAAAAGACATGGACCACTGGTGATGTCTGAGGGGTGCTAGGTAAACATGTGAAATAGCTGTGTCAGAGACAATTTGCAGAAATGCTCTGCACGAGACTCTTAGCTTTACAGATTACCCTGAAAAGACTGTACTTCCTGAACTAGCAAACAGCAGGGTTAGATGCTGATGTGATGTAAATGGGCATTGTGCCATTGGCTTCGGCCGCGGCGTCTGGCACCAGCAACAGATCTTATTCTCCCTCCAGTCTTGAACCAGTTCAGTCTTAAGACTACTTTCTCAGCCTCAGCATGTTTTCTCTTGAGTTGATGTCCTCTGATCTCTTAAACTTCTCACCTCCTAATATATTTTTTAATAATTTCACAGTTGAGTGTACAGGGAAGTTGTGTAGGATTGAAATGGGGCTAACAGTCCATTCACAGGAAGCTCAAGAAAGTCAAAACCAATAGTGACAAACCTCTAAGTTTTGGATGTTATAAAAGGTAGTCTTCTTCCTGCATATTCAAGGCCGAATTCAAGTCTGGCATAAGCAGGTTATCATATAAGTAATACTTTGAAATACAGTTATATGAAAGACTTTTTGTTAAATCCAGTTTCATATGGTAAGGTGTAACAACACTGAATCACCCCGAGTGCAGCTTTGGCGCGCTATAATTCATATATAAGCATTTGGACAATTCAGTAAATGTAAATTTCACCCTGCAGGATGAAAACTTTGTTAATGTTATTGCTGGTAATAATTACTGTTAGCTTTTCATCAGCGATCAACCTTCTATCAAACTTAGTACCTTCTAAATACCTGAATTCTTTATCTGCTATACTTTTGATGGAGGTACTTGGGACCTCCCGGAGACAGCCTGTAAAGCCCTAAGCTGCAAATGAACTGTTGTCTTCCTTCCTGAGGTAACTATGTTTTTTTTGAGAAAAAAAAAAAAACACAACTGATTAAGCGATTAGTCACTGGCTGTATTTGCTTGTTTCGGAGGTAGTAGCAAACCCTGCAGTAAAATGACAGCTAATCATCGGATTCTTTTCACTTTGACACTACAAGTTAGAAAGAGTGTTAATGAAAGAAACAGCAATTAGCTAGGGTGCATTACATTTTTGCATTGCAGTTGTTTCTAGCGATGAGATGGAATGTATCTTTTTTGGTCATGCTTCTATGTGCGTTTGGCAAGTAAAAAACGCACCCAACTGTAAACCCTAGGAGGAGGCTAATGAAACCTGTGTGAAATGAGGTGAGTTTTTTTCCTTTCTTCTTGTTGGTATTTTGCAAGAAAGTTTACAGTCCTGAGTAAATAGCTTTATACTCTGTAAGTTTTTCAAAAAAAACTACGCATAATGATTATTTTTATGTTGAACAAAATTGCTTGCTTTCTGGAATAGTTGTCAGCACCCAAAAACAACCATTATGGATAAATTTAAGACAGCTTATAACAGGATAAGTATAACATTATATCAGCCATGGCTAGTTCTGGACCTCCATTGCATGTTCGGGATTATCAAAAGAAAGCAGAACACATTTAGTTTCTAAGCTTTTAAAACATGCTATTGTTTTTAACGTTTAATTTTGCTGTAAATCCCGCATCCTGTCACTGTTAGGTATGCACACACTTTCTGTGACTCTAATGTAACTTACCACATACAAGAAGTTCCTGACCTTGGATAACACAAAATATCAACATTAAAAAGTGTGTAAGTAAATATCTATTTAAAAAGGGATTTATGGAGAGATTTATATTTATTTATATAAAGAGATTTATGTCGTCGTTATTTTGACTAATTATAATGTAGAGAGAGTGCTTGCAGAATGCAGTTTTTTCTCCTGGTCTACTTGATAGCACAACCCTTGCACACAAGTAGTCTCACAGAAACCAATGTGAATACATGAAAGGAAGCGCTATATAATACGGCCTCACAGTGCGGCTTGCGGCATGTAGCTTCAGTGGGAGGGAAATGGGGGTCCCTTTAGGCTCAGTTCAGCAATGCTACCAGCACGGTTGCAGCTCATGGTAGCTGGAGGTGCTTCCTCTCCCCAAAACTGCATCCGCAGGAGCGTTGCTAGTCATATAGGTCTTGCATGAATCCCGTACTCTTAGCACTGAGTAAGGGGAATACGTACAAATTTGAATCTGTAGGTGTGCTAGAATACACACACAGTAGTAACCTAGTAATTAAGACTGCACAATATAAACACTTCCGACATTAAAAATCCACAAATAAGGAACTTTTATCAAAGCAAACTAGCCTGCATTAAAAGTTGTAGATCAGAGATGTGACAAAGAAGACATCTGCCATTTGTCAGTGGAATTAACCAATACAAAAAAAATTTGATATAATTAGAAAGAAATGTTAAAGCGGTCTCACCACAGGGTTTTCTGGTGTATGCAGCAATTCAACATCCTACAATAAAATAAATCTAAGTTAGAAAAGTTTAACATCGAAGTGATATCCCTCAAAAGATATATTCTAAGCAATGCTTGAAAATCGTTTCAGTGTTAGGACAAATACTTTGCTTACCTTATCTTTCACTACGGCTTCTAATTGTTCAATTGTCTTTACAAGCTGTTTGTATTTCATTGCTTTTTGTGGAGCTGCAGTCAGAACCATACTGGAACAGAAGAAGAGCATACAAAAAATAATCATCCTCTCCATACTGATGAGTTTTGTTTTAAAATGTGTTAGGAGCAAAGTTGTGCTATCCAAGATGAACACTTGAGTTTGAGTTGTGCTCAGGTATGCTACATGCCTACCTATATATTGCTCCTTGCTGGAGATGTAAAACCCACCCATTTCAGTTTGGAAAGCTTTGTAGAATGGATTAATGAGTAACCCTTTTTTCTTTTCCACTGGCTAGGTGTATGTATGTGAGCTTGTGCGTAGGGGGCAGGGATTGATGGAGTGAATGAAAATATGCCCCATCTGCACATTGGACAGGAAAAAAAGAGAAAAGGGTGAATTCCCATTTTCGCTTTGAGTCAAGAAATGAACATAGTAAAAAGTAGGTACTTAGAAACCACAGACCCAGGTAAACAAAGATTCTGCATTTTTTTTCCTGTTTCTTGCAGCAATGAATCTCTCCAATCCAACTGAAGCTCATCCATTTCATGTTGATGAAATACGACAGGACTTCTTTTCAGAACTTATGTTCTTATGTATTTATTCTACTTTCTGTTTAGCTCCAAAGGATGCATAGCTTGTTCCCCCTGATGTCTGTGAACTGCCACTTTTACATTCATGTTTGGCTTCTGCGACAGCTGTGAGTAAAAGGTCATTTAAGCGAGCTGAAGTTTGCTTTATATTTACTTCAAACTGATTCCAGATATTTTAACAGCATGTTAGAGAGTATGGCCATTGGGGGGTAAAAGTGCGTTTGTAGGGGTCTGAGCTCAGGGAGATACATTGCCATGGGAGAGGTGGATCCCCATACCGTGCTCGTTCCCCAGCTGGGAGTGATACTGGAGGATCAGGGACTAAAACCTGGTGAGTCCCTCGGGATGTTATCACTTTGTGGCTGTGGTCCCAGGGTTATGGCAACTAAACAAGTTCAATTACGTTTGCCACAGTTAGGCTTGAGCTTAGTTTTGCAACTTTATGCAACCCTTTCAATGGAGATGTGATACTGAGGCCAGAGAATTCTCTTGGGAATGTAGAAGTGCATTTGTTTGGTGTGAAATCCATTAAAAATGCATACTTTACAAAATTTAAAGCCAGAATAAAACCAGCAGGGTGATCTGAATTAAGAAATAAGGCAGACTCCTGTGATTTACTTCAAAATTAATGCCTATTGTAATTAAGTACATACTCTGCTTTTGAGGAAATATGTTTGAGATTATTACTTGAAAGTTGCATTAGTGATAGGATTTTTTTCCAACAAATGCTGGAAAGGAATGCACTCTTATGGGGACTTCCACGGTTGCCTTCTTTCTAAATAATTGCCATGGAAGTTAAAGGTATTTAAAGGCACTCTTCTCAACTGTACTCTTTTTTTTTAGATCAGTTGCCTCCAGCCCAAGCCCAGTTTCTGTCACTCTCACTGAGCTGCACTGTTCTCAGAAGGGCTCTGTGTGGGCACTAGGGACTTACTGTTCTGCCACCTCTAGGAATGAGTTGATTTCAAAATCACTGTTCCTAATATTTCATCGCAAGGAGGAAAAATGACTTTAAATGACTGTTACGTTTTATCACTAATAAATGGCTATAAACATTGTGGTATGACCATCAAAAGGTTCGTGTATAGAACTAGTAGAGGGCAGATATAGTCACTTGGACACCTTCGCTGTGGTAAATAAAAAGGTGCTTAAGTGTCTTAAGTCTTGGTCTCTGAAAGTCTGAAGATTCTAGATGGCTTTGGAGATGCCTTACAAAATCTACAGTGTTCAAAATCTACAGTGTTCAAAATCTACAGTCTTCAATTTAACATTTTCTCTACCTAGAATGCTAGTCTGTGTAATAAGCTGGCATTGTATAAAATGCTTCTGAGTTTATCTGTCTGGTGGGTGAATCTGTGCAGTCAAGTGGGATGACTTATTTCTGGCTGTTCATTTCAAAATGAGAATTTAAGCTGGTGAGAGATTTATCTGGTATACTCAGGTATGTTTGTTTTCTGTATATGAATGTTTGCTCACCATACACTGTTTCTGTGCTTAAGCCATTTATAATCTTTCAGAAACTGGATAGTTTATAGGAATAGATTTTATAGTTGTATGTATGTCTACACAAATGCATTCATGCTTTCATGGACGCATGTACAAAATCTCTCCTGTTGAAAGAGGTAGCCAATCATACCTGATAGAACAGAAATCGTGAAAAATTAGAATGGAAATAAGATAAAAACATATATATTTTTTCTTCTACCACATAGTCTAAAATTTAATTTCTTGAAGAAAAGATAATGCAGGCATTTTTTTCATGTCCCTTTTGAAAGACATGTTTTGAAATCATTTTAGATAAGCAGCCCAACTGGACTGTGAAGTGGGAGCTATCTCAGGTTTTATTCAGAAGTTGGATTAATTTATAACTAAGGTTCATAAATGGAAATTAGCAGCAGTAGAGACATTTTGTTTGATAAACCATGACCGGTACTTATTTTTATCCCTTCCATCATCTTTCTCATGTGAAGCTTTATAGAGGTTTTGGTTTTTTTTTTTTTTCTTTCTTTTATCTGTTGTTCAACATCTCTGTGAAGCTGCTGAGGGGATGGAGAGATTACTTCTGATGCTGGTATTCTTTACCTGAAGGTGATACTCAAGTCTGCTTCTCTTACCGTAACTGAACCTTCATCTTTTCTGTAGGTTATCAACATGCATTGTATTCTCAATCCAGTTTTTCACTAAGCCATTGTAAGTGTTAATAGTCAAGGAGCAGGCTGGTGGTAATGTCTGCTTCTGCTTTTTATTGTCTGGATTTCAACTTTGAATTCCTTTGAGAAGTTCCTTTGAGCTCAGTTACTGTAGGCGATCATGCTAGCCCTGTCGGCTTTTGTTTTATGCAGCTTTATTTGGTTGATAGATTGGAAGCTTTCCATTCGGATGTGGGGTTGACTCTGTTAGCTATATCCTTATTAGGTGGTTGGCAGTTATTCATGCAAAGATGCCGCTGCACAGAGTCTGCATTGACCAGATGACTTCAGGACCACTGAAGAACTTCAGTTAGTGCTGTCCATATATTTTCAGAAACGCAGAGCTTGAAGAGACAACATAGAGGGCATCAGCTCCTGTCCCTTGCCATGACAATACATCGTAATTGTTTAACAGCTGTGTTTGCCTCCGTGGCTGGTTTGTAATGTCTCTGTGCTTAGCGGTCAGAAACTTTCTTATTTCCAGCCTAAATGCATTGACTGTTAGTTTAGCCTCTTCTGTTCTTACACGGATGCTGTCCTTCAACCTAAGACATTTTCTCCCCTGCCTGATGCTTCCTTGTTTGCTTATGTTAAAGAGAGCAATCATACTCCCCTTGACCCTGGACTAAACAAACTGAGGTCTCTTAGTATACCTTTCCCCAGTCATCCCAGTTCTGCTCTGCACACCTCCAATTCATCATTCTTCACTGGAATGTTAGGTAATATTCTGGATGAAGTCCCAACATCTCGTTGTACAGTGGCTATAGTATTTTATCATACCAGCTAGAAATACTTCACCTGTTACAGACTAACACTGCATTTTTGTTGGTCTTTGGTGATTTGCTGGACAAGAGTAAAGCACAGCTGCATTCTGGATATTGCTATGTCCCTGGGAGTCATTTGCATGGCCCTGGCCTACAGTCCCACTGAACAAGATCCTACAGCTCTATAGTAGAATCATACCTGTGTAGCTAACAATCATTTTAATTTTCATCTTTTTTTTCTCTCCTAAAGTTGTAATAATTAACGATCTGATTCAGTGATCAGGTTTTAAAATGCTGCTCTTTCTGGAGTTACAGTCTGAATAACTAAACAGTGAGGTAATCATGAGGCTTAGCATGTTTCCAGCCTCGATGGTCCTGAAATCCAGTCACTTTAGGAAAGAAAGAAATTATAATGGCAGACAAAGGCAGCTTTAAATTCACTGAACCAAGTTCAAGCCTGATGAGAACTGTTTTAAAATTCTAGCTCTGTTTTAAGGAGATCGAGTCATCACAAGGTTCTTCTTTAAGCAACGCTGTTTCATTAGGCAGTGGTTTTCCCTTCACTTTTAGGCTTACTTAATGATATTGCAAACTAAGGGAGAACCCTGCTGATGGGTGGCAGATTGCGTGTGCTGTTTGTGGTCCTAAAAAACCTTTTTGTATCACACTGCACTGTAAAAGGCAGTTTATGATATTAGAGGAGATGAAATTTTTTTTATGTGAAAGGTAGGTGGTGGTGAAGATCACTGTATATTTTACAGTGAAACCTGCTGTGTGAAAGAATATCTGTACAACAACACCAGAGACCATTTGGGCAGCAGGTAGTAAGTGAAGCATTGTCACTTTCAACCCAGAAGCCTCACGGAAATACGGCAGACCTCATTCATATACTGGTCCAGCAGGATAATTCATGGGTTTGTAGGCGGTGTACTGGTGAGATGGCTCTACCTGAAATAATCCTAAATTAAATCCATTATGTTGTAAATCAGTTATAAAGTTGGTAGAGCAGTTAAAATGGGAAGCTAAACAACGGGTATTTGGTAACGTGGCAGCAAGTGGTTGCATATCATTTCTCTAAAACTGTATAGCCTTCTGTTTTGTGTTAGAGGCTATAAAAGCACAATGATTGCTTGAAGAAAGGCACACTGACAGAGAAAGTGAAATATAAGGACAAAGAACTTCCTTTATGTCTAGGCAGTGGAGAAAACTCCTTGATATCCCTCTTATCAGATAAGAGTGAGCAACATGCCTTTTATATACGTCACTTCTCTTTTGCGGCTTAGGAACATGCTGAGTCAAATAATGACACTCTCTCTCACACCATTGCCTGCCTGGCCCTGGAGGGATGGCTGCAGAGTGGAAATCTGAAAAACCTCCCATCCCTGGCCCACAAGGCTGAGTCCTCCTCTTTCCTCTTTGCGACATTGCCACTCAACACCCAAGTGCTGAATGACTTCGACCCTGAAAGCCCAGTTCCCCCACCCACATTTTCCTTTACAGTATAGCTGAATGGAGGCTTTTCCCATAGCTTAGTCATTGCTATGGCTCAGCCAAAAAAGAAGCCTGCAACACACAGAGCTGCTTTCAAAGAATTTCTGTAACTTATGTATGTGACATTTCACGTGTGTACTGTCTGCAACTTGGGGGGAACATAAGAAAGCCAGGGGAGAGAGTTATGCTGGAAAATGGAAGACTAGGAAGAGGACCTCTGTATAACAGATTTAGGAAAACTAGTTTTTAAAATATTTCTGACAGCTCTGCAAGTTCCATTCCACCCTCTCTAAATCTTATTTTCTTATTATTAGATTTTGTATAATTCTTCTGTCTTTTAATCTTGCTTAGAAAAGAGGAAATCAGACCACCGAAAGCTGGGAAAAAATCTATTCCTAACTTTGATTTGTATTTCCTATAAAAATCAGAATAAATACAATTCTGAATGTGGTGAATAGACACTGAAAAATTACGAGACTACATACAGCACTGTAAAACCATTGAGATTCTCCATAATGTTCCTCCACAGTTAAGTTCATAATGTTCCTCCACAGTTGTTATAGACAATTTCTAATCCCTGTTGAAGTGGGTCTAACATTGGCTAACAAAAAGCTCCCACAGAGTAGATGAAGGAGTTGGAGGAGTAAATGGAGCACCTGTTACAGGAGATAGTGCATTTCTGTCCTGAAAGAATGTATTGAAGATCAAAGGGATGCCAAGCAAGAGCTTTTATTATACAAGATTCTTCTTGTATGATGTAAGGGCAATTAAGTTGAACTGAGTATTTAAGACAATTTCCAGTTGCTAGAAAGCAAGGAAAAGACTACAACAAGCACTCATCTGGCCAGGTTATAAAGTAAAATCTTAGCAGTTCGTTACTGGCAAGTCAAATTGAAGCATCTGTATTGTACTCCATCTCTTCCTTGCTTCTGGACACTAAAAGAACAGAATCACTCTCCTAGTCTCCTGTTTGTGATGAGAAATACAGTAAAACTTCCATTACAATATTTGCCCAACCAGACCAAACTCATGAGCAAGAAATTCCCCAAATGCATAGAATGTCTTCCACAGGAGGACTAAATATGTGACTCTACAAGCTCCAGCACTAGTGTCTTTGAGCTAATATAAAAAGATGGACAACTGGAGCAGAACTAGCTCACGGTCCTGAAGCTGAAAAATCATCATATTTGTCCCATTCATTTTTCAAAGCCAAAGGTCATTGAGAAGGGGAGAAATCACTGAACAGATTTCTTCTGACTGCAGAGAACTTCTGTGAGTGTCTAAGAGCCCCCCATCTGCAGTTCGTAGTAGGGGCTGAACTGGTACCTAGGTGCTGTGGGCATGCTTGTGTTCAGCCTCTTGGTGTGACCAGATTTAAAAATCATTCGTTTATGCTTCTAGTAGTGAACATCACCAACATTAACATTATGATCTGTGGTTCTCGATTGCAGTTAAGGCTGCAATGCAATGCCACGTAACAGAAAAAGAGACAATGTAAGAATGAAAGAGACTTGGTCGATGGAAAGTAGAACCTGCTTTCAAGAACAGGCAAAATCATTCTGAGTCTAGTAACCCTGCTCATGGTTTTATCTAAACTTTGGAAACAGCTACAGCCTGTGAAGATGCATGAGAAATGCAAAGCCATTTGCAAATGTTCCTGTACTGCCTCATTTGCTTTGTACCAGGCATTGTTTCAGCTCTCCCTTGTTCAGCAGAAGTGGGTGACTATGACTATAAAGCAGAACAATTTAACGTTAACAGTAGATGTGTATATGTTAAATACCAGGTGCATCCTGCTCCTAGGTCAACCCAGTGTTGTTTGTTGTGCGCATAGTGTGGTTAATGTATCTGCAGCCTTATTAACTAATAATAACAAACTGTATTGAGAAAACACCTTGTTGAAATCCAGAGCCTGAGACAAGCCTGGACCGGCTATGCACAGAATGAGACATTCAGAAGAGCCATGCTTTTGTGGCCACATCCTTGCAAGTCTTTCCTTACATATTGGAGCAGTCTCTCACCTCCTGGCTCACACCTTTCTCTGCATGTAGGATGGAAGGAGCCTTGCTGGGTCACTGAGTCTAGTCTTCTGCCATTGCAGGCATCCACGTCATATAGTCCCTTTCACATCTCAGCTAAAAACTCCTGCATAAGGCGTTATCAGTTCAATCTTTGTAACGACAAGAGATTAGAGCTTTTTCTGTGCTTGTGCTGCATTCCAGCTCTTATAGGGCAACTTCATTGTTATTTACAGTACTACTAATGGTCTTTCTCCATTACTAAAGGACAGCCACCTTCAGAAGACAAGGCAACAGCTGACAGGAAGTCAAGATTCTACAGTTTCTTTAGCAATTTAAGGGCAGAAAGTAGTTCTTTGGCTGAAAGACACAGGTGTAAGTAGAAATGGGGGCAATAAACAAAAAAAGTCAATGTTCCTCTTCTATACTGCAGTGAGTTCTCCTGCAGCTCTGCTGCTTGGTGGCGTTGCACTGTGGATCTTCAGGTTTTCTCAGGAAACATGGCCAAGCAGTGCACAGTCTTTCTACCACGGAAGTGTTCTCTATGTTTAACACGTTTTCCTGACCACTCCAGTAAGAGACAGTATGGCCTATGGTGTGAAAAGCAGTGATGTGGTAGCACTGAAACCCAAAAGTAAATGTCATGCTCATTCAAAATGTTCAGAAAGAAAAATCAAAAGAGAGATACGCAGATGTTGGACAGTGAATGGAGGAAGCAGAATGACACAACACAAAATGCTGCCTCTGTTCATGTGCTAATGTTAATGAGGAGAGGGAACAAGAGTTGGAAGAGAGTTACTCCTATGTTACAGAATCAACACTATCAAACAAGTAAAAACCAAACCATTACAGGTTCAAGATGGGCAAGTCTGGTGTGGATTCTGCTGCAGTCTCTGGCAATGTGTGACATACATAACTACTCCACTGGCTTTTGGGCCTTCCTATAGCCTGACATGCATTGCATAGTGATCAGCCTGACATTACAGCCTGTGTTTCAATATCAAGATTAAAGATTTGATATGGATTATTTTGGAAGTCACTCTCTGGGTTTGGTGAGGCTACTGTGCTGATGTGGGATCTCTGCAGCAGTACCATTGTTCCCCTGTTACATGGTCGAGAGCAAATGATGGGGTGCAGCTAGTGATGGGCTATGGCCTCTTTTCCCTCCTCTCCAGCAAATCTGCACAGAATTTGCGTTCTTACAAATACATTCTACATCAAATTATCTTTAAAATCAAATGCAGTTTTTCACTTTTTATTATGCTTTACATTTTGGCATGTCTTGGTAGACGCAGATGACTGAATACTGCTTTTATTTCTAACTGGTTTCACTTTCTGGTTCTCATGTATTACCAAAATATTGCAGTCTTTAGATTGTACCACTCTTCATATATGTAAAAATGTTTGTGTGCGTACACAGTTTTTATTAGAGTTATGTAATGATAATGCGGGTTTAAAGTTCTGTAAACTTGTTGACATTGTTCTCCTGCCACGTTTTTTTGTTTCCCAGGCCCAGGAACTGTGTCATGCCATACCATACTAAGGCACTTCTGTGGCACAGCAAGACACGGTGAGGGTAGAGGAGCGGCGTGAGAATGCACTGGAGGATGTGGTCTACCTCCCCTTAAAGTGACTCCACGTACCTGCTTGCAGACCAGCTCCTCAGCTTCTATTGTGCACCACTGCAATGAGTGCTGCAAACCACTGGATCAGCCATCAGATGCTGTTTGCACTTCAGCTCCTGCAGCAGAAAAGAGTCTGTAGTGTCACACTGCCTAACCAACGGGAAGGCTGAGGCAGGAGCCACCTCTGCAAATCTCGGGATGTAGTGATGCAAGTGCTTTCTTCAGCAGCAAAGCCATTTAAAGAGCTTTCTACTCCAGGTCACCACCACTCTGTTGTGGCTCTGCATCACAGTGTATTGCACTGTCAGTTGCCTCTGTTAAAGCTGCTTGGATCAAGGAAATGATCCAGGTTAAAAATCCCTCTTGCAAACAACTTAATAGTTTGTTTGTTTGTTTTGCTTTGTTTTGATTGGAATCGTTTCACTGTCAATTCTACTTTCTCCTTAGCAGAACTGACAGATTTACAAACAGCAATGAGTTGCTAGAAGTCAGAAACTGCTATTCTACTGGCTCTGCTGCTGATCAAAACCATGGATCGCCTACGCAACAAGTACCTCCTGAGCACACCAAGCCAAGTGGGCCAGTGGGTATCACCGAGCATCAGCATTCCAGGAACAGCAATGTGGTGCCAGTGCAAACAGAATTAAGTCCTTTAGCTGTGGCTGAAATATAGTCGCTGACAGAATCATTTGAAGGAAGGGGATTTAGGAAAGTCTTAACTCTGCAGCCTGGTCTACATTTAAAACTTGCAGGTATACTTTTCTCACTCAGGCAGGCTTTGTTAGTTTGCTGTTTGTGTTTGTGTTTTTTTGTTTGTTTGTTTTCCAGGCAGTTATATCAATAAAGTCTCTGATGTGATTGCAACTATACCAGTATAGAATTGTATTAAATAGGAATACTATCTATCATGTTTCCCATATATGAATTACTCTGTGAATATAATGCACTTTGTTATGACTTTATACTTAAATCTGCTATTTCGTTGTTTACAGCAGGTTAGGGAATGCTCTGGGGTAACTGCCTCATACTGTCTTTAGCAGATAAAACTTAAATGCAGTATATCTGAAAAAGAAAAGCTTTTCTCAGTAAGCTTTTTCAGAAGTCTTTCTCTCTGCCTTCATCTATAACCAGGTGTATATAATAGACATGAATGTATATGCCTGCGTCCACAGATATATCTTTTATATGTGCACACATACATACAAATGTAAAAAGCTACACAGCACAGTTGCTTTGCATAATGAGTTTCATTTTTTTTCACAGGTCAGCACCTTAAGCGAACCTTGGAAAAACTACTGTGTGATCAGTCATCGCACTGAAGCAGCAGCACCCATTTGGTAAAGGCAGTCTTGGATAAAAAGCTGAATGCTGTGGTTTCAGTGACTTATCGTTGAAACCTTGTGGTTTCTGTGTAGGAGGATGTACAGGCTGGACACGTTTGACATCCTTGCTTCTGAGCTGTGAAATCTGTACATCTAATTTATGAAAATTATCTCTGGTTTAATTTTATTCTTTTTTTTTTTTTTAATGAAGTCAACATTTTATTTTCCCTGCATTCAGTGGAAACAATAATGGAAATGTTTTAAGATGTACTGTGAACCTGTTTTGACCTTAAAAGGGAGAAGAATCAAGATATTCTTGATTATGGTTAAGGTCTAAGAAGGAAATTAAAATTAAATACAGGGAGTTGCAGATGAGAAGAAAGCATTTCTAAAGTGTGGAGACAAGTAGAGAAATTAGCCATGGGAAGTCACATAGACATTATGAAATAAAAATCTCCCAAGTGAGAATAGGATTTGAAAAAAAAGATAAAAATCAAACCTAAGTAAGGTAATTTAGAATAAAACATGGTACTGGTACCATTTAGGATAACCTGCAATATCTATGGTCTTTCAGACGGTCTAAACATACCAGTAAGTTTATATTTAGGGTAAATGCAAGACTAATAGATCTGCAGCAGAAGCACTTGAAATCACAAAAAACTAACTAACTAAAAACCAAACCAAAACAAAACCATAACTCATCACTAGATCTGTTAATATGCTTTTGCTTTCCTAGTTTAGTTTTATGCTAAGTTCAATGAATTGATCCCGTTCCTTGATGGGAGAAATGTGCTAATGTTGGTGCAAAGGTCAAAGCAGGTACGCACAGCTAGAGCCGGAAGGAGGGGGAAATAAATTTCTTGGCTTCTCTGTACTGTATTGCTCTAGAAGAAACACATCTATGTCTGCACTGCCAAACTGGAACTGGGAGAGTCATGGACCCACCTGCATTACCCTTCTCTTCCTGTCTTGCTCTGCTACCTTCTGCTCTGGTCAGCACCTACCATCAAGTAAATATCCAGAAAGCTGACCTGTGGCAATAATAGATACCTGAGCCTGTAATACTGGCAAATCACGTTCCCTTCTCTGTCACGAGCAGCAGAACCACACTGACTACCAACAGCAAGTTTTGTCTCTGGCAGGTAAGTTCCCAGAAGCATGTATGCCATTCCCTGTCTTTAAACATGGTAAGTGAATCTATGGAAACGTATTTAAAATGATCAAAGACCTGTCTTCTGAATAGAAAACAAAGGAGAAGAAAAAGAACATTCAAGGTACAAAACAAAGTTTCTTGCTAAAATGTAAATAAAATGACTACTTGTGTGAAAAATAACTACTCAGTGCATTTGTGGGAGTACGAAAATCTGTCTGGAAGCATCAGTCAAAGATTATATAACACTTCTATGTGAGCAAAGATTGAAAGTATGATCACCCACTATCAATTCACTTCAGGGAGGACTGGCAAGATTCATGTTAATAATTTTCAGTAATTTCTATATCAAAACATCAGTAGAAAACAATAGATTTTAATTCCTTGCTACTGTCTGATAGGACAGGTCCTGACAGGAGATTTGTTCCTTTTCAGAAAGGGAAAACAAAAAAGTGTTACTCTAATATTGTACCATTGACTGGAAAATGTCTTGTCCTGCTTGTGTTTTCTTTCCAGAAACGTGAGCCAATAATTATTGTAGGTACAGCTGCAGGTAAGTATACAAGAAAATAGTGAAATTACTGTCTTAATGTACTTTTCTGGACAATGACATTTTTCTTGCCTGTTACTGTGTGCTTGTTGCAGACTTAACAGTTGACGCTGGATTCCTTGAGCAGACGGTGCTGTTTCTCTGAACTAACTTATAGGAAGCTGAGAGAAAAATGAGGATGCACTGAAGATGCGATTCCAAATCAGTGGAGGCTTGTGAAAATAATATTCCCTCCTCCCCCAGTTATTTCAAATGTGGAAAACGCAGATAGCCGATGAAGATCTATCTTTTGGGCATCCAAAATTTACCCAGAAGCAATATCTTAAGATTCACTATTCCTCTCCATATATCTGGATTTTCAGTCCACATCCTGTTTCTCTGATTATCACAAGGATTACACCACTACTTTGTTATTGAACCCAAGGAAAAACTATCTATTCCTGTCTTCTCTTTTGCTGTGTGACTAAGCCTACAGTTCTTCAGATTGTTGGCGGCATTTTTAGGCGGCTTCTTAGCCACTACATTTCCACTTGCCTCTCTGGGACTGCCTTCCTCCTACCCTACCTGCCTGTTGCTGGCCAGGGATAGGCAGTGCCGCAGCAGTGCTGCACACCTGCACCAGGCACCCCTCTCCCTCCTGAGACAGTCGCATCCAGGGTGCTGCGGAGCAAAAGCCACAGCTTACGTCTCCCCTTCAGCAGGCTTGATCCCCCAGTGTTGAGGACCCAGCCCAAAAGTCACAGGAGGCCCCCTTTTTTTTTTTTTTCCCCCTCCTCTTTCCAGTGCCAGCCATTCATCAGCTCTGTGTTTGCCTCTCAGGGAACGCACTCGCTCACTGAGCCAGCCAAAAATGTGCCGTGCCCTGGAAGGGCACTGTTAGACTGGACCAGCCGTCACTGTGGTCTGGGCACAGAGACACTGCGGTGGCCTTGCTGTGCCTTCCCATTGAGACATGCTTTTGCCAACTGAGAAACACTGCTGTAGACCATGGGCAAATGACTGAGGTAACAGTGGAAGCCCGTCTCGGTGTTTTCTTATTTTTGGTTTTTTTTGAGGGTGTCTTTCATTACCCCACAGCCTAGAAGGTTACACCTTTTATCTCATCCTCCTCCCCCTTTTCGGAGCACTAATTTTAACTCTGATCATTTTGGCCATTTGATTTACAAGGGGGCAATGGGCGGTTGTCTCTGCTCCACTGGGCATGGAGGGCTGTGACACCCAGCAGGCAGGAGGAGAGGGTGGATGTGACAGTGTCCTGCCCAGCCTTCACCTTCAACCCGGACCTTCACCCACTACTGCCATCAGCAGGGCCACTTGTGGCAACTGCATATGTGCTTGTAGCCCAACCACAGGCAAAATAAAATGTTAAGAGCTTGAAGCAGTAGGAAGTTTGCATTTTAGTTGCCCTTTGGACCGATCAAAGAGAGCACAGACAACTGTGCTTTTAGCCACACCACCTTGGTCTTCTGCAGTTGTGTGTCTATGTCATGCACCATACAGTAAGGAAATATTGATTGGACTCCAGAGTCTGCAAAATAATTATGTTTGATGTTGCTACACAACGTGTGACAACATGAAGGGAAGTGGAAACGCTAAAGCTGAGAACTCTTTGCTTAACTTAGAATGAGAAAGTCAGAAACAACCTGAAGGAACAAAGGAGACAAAGATGCAATTTCCAAAACAATAACCAGAGATCAAAGGAGGCTGACGTTCTTTCAGACTGCAGTTTGTGGCGGATCTGCAGGAGAAGATTAAAGACGAACATTACTCTATTTTGGAAGGTGTCATGAAAAACTACGGCATATTGCAGAAAGCAGTAGGCCCTGCAGCTTTCCTCCTGGTTCTCTTCTTGCCATTGCCGTCTGCATTTCTGTGTTGGCCATGCTGAGTTTTTCTGAGAGAAAAGCCATCATTTACTTCACTTAAATCATCTTTAAATTGAGCAAAGATTAAAGTATTTTACCTTCCGATATAGTCATATGCCTTGGAAACTCTCCTGACTCATTCTCTGGCCTTCCTTGTTTTCTCCTCTACTGCTAGATCTGGTTCAATGCTTTTAGGGATCAAACTAAACATGTTTTCCCTCTTAGCTCTCTTCTTCATTGTTTCCTCTTTGATTTCATTGCTTTTATCTAATTTCTGTCAAAACTAATAAATTGAAATATCAAAATATCTCATGCTGACACTTTTATATTAGCATTTCAGTTTTCTGTTTATAATATTTCAGTCTGAAGATTTGTTTTATTTGTAATAGTTTTTAAGACTTGGAAAAGAAATCTTTCTTCATAGTCTGATGCAGAATATTCAACCTGAAGTGAGCTTTCTTTGCTTGATCATCTCAATAACTGCAGTGCTTTGCACCACTGCATGTATCTTCTGGCAAATGAGAAGATGACATGCTTACCCTGTTTTAGGCAACCAGTCTAACATTTACCAGTCATTCTGTGTGCTTTATCAGGTCTTTATGATTCTGCATACGTGCCTGGTGGCTCTGAAACATTTCTATGTCCGCTTTTTATTTTTTCACAGGTGGGAAACAATGCCACAGTTGTATACAGTGGGTAATCAGTATTCCAGAAAATGAAGGACAAAGAAGTAACTGCTAAAGTGCACAAGGAAAACTTGACCTTCAGCATATACAAAATCTGAAATGAGTCCTTGTCCTCCCTATTTTAGGCATAAGGGTTAAGTGATCTAATATGAAAAAAAAAGAGAGACAGAGGTTGGCAAGATGACATGCTGAAGTAGAGCTACCCAGGCTGTTTAAGGCAGTTTGTGAGGGTCCGGGATAATGCAGGTTGAACACAGTGCTGGGACTTGAAGGACTCTGGGAAGAAGGGGTCAGGAAACTGCATGCTGGGGAGAGGTGTGAGCCCTGTACCCCAACTTCCTCGCTGTGGCACCAAGCCTGGCACCACTCCCAGGGGCACTGCCTCTGCTGCCCTGGCACGGCCCTTACGTGCGTGTGCCCCTGCCATTAGTCCGCACTCTGCAATGCCCTGGCTGACATCCGTGTGTGAACCGACACGGGGAGCTGTGAAAAATCTGTAGCATCTGTAAAACCTGTAGCTTGTGTGGCTCAAGGAAATGCTAGCAAGTGCATACCTGCTTAGGTCTGGGGGCTAGAGAAAAGCCCATATCCTTCTACTTCAGTAATGCTTGTCTGCTTCTAACAGGGCCAGAGCATGTTCCTTTGGCTTACCAGGCCAGGCTAGGAAATCTGGACTTACCAGCTATTATGACAGGTAGTAGTTTCCTTTATTTTTTTCTTTTACAGGAAGTTAAATAGTGTGTCTTGGAATTTGATGTATGTATCTATATTTAAGCTGCTCGTTGATGTTTACAGAAACACAAATTTAACCTTTTTACTTTCAAACATTAAGATAATAGTCAGGAGAAGTCAATATTTTATACAATAAAAGCTTACCTACTTATTTATGTAAAACATTGTTCAGTATCATTTAACGTCTTCCGTAAGTGAAAGACGGCTTAACACAGGTTGATGTGGACTGCTGTGTCAGACTAGTTCTGCGGGCCTGCACAGCACTTCTTTGTGCATAGTAGAAATGGCATATAAGAGCTTTATTTATCTATTTTTCAGTTCCTGTTTTAACCACAGACCAGAAAGGCCAGCCTAGGCACTAGAAGCACAGTGCGCACTATGACTGCCCCTTGCTCTGGAATTCTTCCAAAAAATCTGTACTCCTGCCCTTCCTGAAGGAATTAAAGGCAGGTCACAGTATGGGGCACTCAAGGCTTGCTTGAGGAAAAGCCTCTAAGCAAGCTCTGCTTTACTTCAGTTTAAATTAAACGTCCCAAACTAGAATATGAACAAAGATTTCTGTAAGTATGATATTGCGCATTGGTATGAACAAGACCAGATCGGTAGTAAGAGAGAGAGAGAGTACGCTGGTATGAATCAGAGTACCCTGAGTCCACCCCTCCATCGTTTCTCAGTCTAGTACTGAGAAAGCTTTTCAGGTCTGATTAGTCATTTGTGCTAAGTGCAATAAATGCCAGAGAAACTAAAAACCTCAGTAAATGTGAGGCATAGCTGCTCTCTAGTGGACTTGTGAATAGCATCAGCAATGTAAGTACAGTTAACATCCCCAGAAGATAATCATGGAGATGCTTCTGCTAAGCAACAGAAAGAAGATGAAAACTTCCTACACACGAGTTCAGCTGCTGCTACATTTTCTTGCTGTCTCTCACCTCCTTATGAGGCTGACTTACACCAGGGTTACAGTGAAGAATGCAACAGCAACTGAAAAAAATACTCGTGTCCAATGCAGTGGTGAGCAATATTTCATTAAGTATGTGTCATTGTTTTATTTGCAGGGGCCAGCATGATTTAGCATCATGCAAGAGCAGCAAATATCTTACAGCTAAGGAGAACTCGTTTATCAGAAAAGGTGACAAGGTGTGCAAAGTACAAGTGGTTGTTTCCTTGTGCTAATGATGTACAGAAAGAAAGCAGAGAAGAAGTTACCTACTGCATGTAGGACTTTGGCATTTGGGAAGGTGAGGTCAACTGAGGCTTTCTCAGGAGAAAAACTACTGATTTCAGCAGGATCAAGGTCAAATGTATCAGCATGCCCTGGCATAAGTGCATGCACCCAGAGGACCTCAGGCAACCTGTGTCGTACAGAGCAGTGCTCAGCCTACCCGCACACCCAGGCATGGCACAGAGTGAAACATGGCGTTTCTGCTCCTGACCTCTGCAACAGCAGCTTTACTGGCTCAGTGCTTAGGTAGCTCTCCACTACGTGTCAAGGAATTATCCTACATCCACCAAATGTCCCCAGAATTAATCTTCTGCCTGTATTGATTTCTTGATGGGCAATCCCTAGAAGAATTTCAAAACAAATCTATTGGTTATATTTCCTTTAGTGTAACAACTTAGGCAAAAATCAATGTCAGAGTTCAAAAACAGGCTTGCAATAACTTAGGGTCCAAATAATGTAATTCAAACCCACTGAAGGTTTATGGATGTGACTGAAAAAATTATGCTTTAATATGAACAAAATGATGTGTATGACAAAATAACCTGTACTTAACCCAAAGTAGTTTTTGTATATTTGCAAGAAGGTTTGCTTAAGATGTGGTATGTATTTCACAAGCAGCTTTAGACCTGGACATCCCACTGCTTAGATTTCAACATAAATTATTGAGAAAAGTATTCCCATCATAAAGAAGCCTAGTAAAACATTGAAGAAATGAAAAAAGTAACCTCTATTATGGAGTCTTACACTACCTTAATCATTCATGTGTGTGCAAGCTTTACCTTTAATAATAAGGTATTGAGGTGCAGTGCTAAAGACACTGTATTTGGCATTGTATTACCTAACTCAA
Source organism: Chauna torquata (assembly GCA_013399475.1). NCBI lineage: Eukaryota > Metazoa > Chordata > Aves > Anseriformes > Anhimidae > Chauna > Chauna torquata. The sequence goes on from VXAL01018742.1 coordinate 84,161, forward strand.
TTTTAAATGGACAATAGCCACCTTAACCTACAGAAACTTACTATAAAAGGAAGAAAAAGAAAAAAAAAGTTTTCCTTTCCTAAAAATTTTTTTAGCTGAAAACGTATGAGTGATACAGGAAGAAGAGTTACTGAATGGCTCCTTTTGGTGGTTCTCTGTTCCACTCCAGTTAGGAGTATAGTATGCTGCCTGGCCAAAGTCCCATCCTTCAGCAAGATATTACTTGCTTTGTGCTGATTCGCAGAGTACTTTATAGTAGCAGTAGTGGTATGCACTTTCTGTAATGGAAAGTAGATGTTGCAGTAAAGGTATACATTGTATTGCAATCACTTATAGAACTTGTAGAACGCAAGTGTGGAAGATATAAGGGCGGGCTGAGGGCACTTTTAGTCACTTTTAGTAGACACAGCACCCCACGTTGATGTAATTACATCAACAAAAAGTGTCCTTCATCAGTATAGCTCATTCTACCTAGAAAAGGGATTTAATACATGCTGTTGGAAGAATTCAACTATAGGTCATCTGTCTGCTATTGGTACCATGTAGCTATATCAGCAAGTCCTATTAAGAATAAAAATGTCCCACATCCTTCTCCCTGGTGGTCTGTTGCCCAAGAAAAACTGCCTGAATGATGACTGGGGAATCTAGATGGAATTTTACCTTGGCTGGTGCTGTTAAAATTTCCATCTAGTATCTGGTTTTTGTTGCTGTTGTTTTGTTTTGTTATTGACTGTAACAGGAAACAGAAGGGAAAAGCGCCGCTATGTTCCATTGCCACACTGGCACTGCGGAAGTACATGAGGCATGGCTCTGTGGGGTCAGCAAACGCCCGGAACGTGACTACCTCCAGTCTCTTTCAAAGCACCGAGCTCCTTCCCACTGTTGCAGGTTGACCCCAGCCAGCAGCTAAGCATTCACACAGCGGCTCTCTCCCTCCCCCACCTGGATGCAGGAAGAACCAGAGCAAAAAACCTCGTGGGTCAAGACAAAGACAGTTTAGTAAGTGAAAGAAAGGGGATATAAAAAGGGACATAAAGGCAATCACTCGCCCCTTCCTGCAAGGAGACCAGTGCTCAGCCAGTCTCTGAGCAATGGCTATGTTGGAAGACAAAGCATGCCAGATTTTATTGCTGAGCATGACGTTATAAGGTATGGAATATCTCTCTGGCCTTTTCTCCACAAGAGCTGATGCTCAGGGCAGCACCAAGGATTTTCCTGCCAGCCTTCATGCTGTGGCTGTCCCTCTTCCCCAGGGCTCAGACACCATGCCAACTGTGGCACACTGATAGCCTGCTGATTAGGAAATGCCAAATAAAAAGGTGCCCTTAGAGACAGGAGGTGACAGCATCCCAAATCTTAAAGGCACAAAAGAAGGAAGTTTTGGGTGAAGACATCAGCCCTTTGGCTACATTATGATGGCACCATGCTGTCCCAGTTCATACAAAGCCAATTCATATTCAATTGATTTCAGCCTTGTAAGCTGATAAAATGCCTTCACAATCATCTCAGCAATGTTAAACCAACTAACTTCCCAAGTCCGTGCAGCCTGTGAAAAGAGGACATGGTGACATGCATATGGCACTATTGGTAAACCGGAAGGAGGATGCTTAGAAAAATGCATACTCGTGTTGATATAACCTGAGTGATTTTGGACAGCTTGTTAAGAGAGAATATGAAGAAAGTCTGACTTTTGCTACCCTTATTAACAACCAGATCCATCCTTTAGGGATGGGATTGAGGTAACAAAATGGTTTACATGAAAAAGTTTTCAAACTTGAAAAATAAAAATAGGAAATGCTTTTTGTGAACTTAGTAGGCTCTTCTGAAGGATAACCTTGGTCTGTGAAAATATGTCAGTCTGAGCTGTGCAGAGGTCAAAATATATATTTGAAAACTAATATTTTCTATTTCCTTTTTGTTCAACTTCCTGTATGATGAGCCCAAGTTGTTTATTCTTCTGAATGATGCAATGGGTTAACGGATAGTATGTGGGTTATCAGTAAGGAAATCTGAAGGTACAAGGACCATAACAGTACCTTATGTTTCACTTTGATTAAACTGGTAGAATTCCGTGTAAATGGAAAATTGTGAAGGCGTATAGCCTTCATTTTATCAAGAGGATACAGTAGGAAGTAACTTAAAACACAAAGAGTCGTATTATTTCTTACTTCTAACTAAAAAAATGCCTTGAAGTCTTTCAATTGAAAATCCATGCATTCTTTTTACAAAAGATAAAATAGATGCTTAGTCTTTCCTGCAAAGACTGAGATTTAAGGAGATGTGAGTGCTCAGAGGAAGGATTTGATGGATTTATTTTGGAACCAAGATAAGTCACCAAGAGATGGCCATTCTCTAATTTAACTTGGACAAGTGGCTGTGTTTTCTTCTGGAGAGTGCTTTGTATGGCAATCAACCTTTTGCATGGAAAGGTACTTTACTTGCTTTAGAAATCTAAGTAGATTGAGGGTGTCAAACAGTTTTTTGACTTGTATCTATTTTTTTGTTTCTTTGCTTCTTTAGAGAGCATGCAGCAATGCAGAGTAAGCTCAGTTGCCTTTTAGAAATAAAAAGAGTTGGTGCACAGGGAAGCTGCCCTCAGCCCCCCACGCCTGGGAGCTTCAACATGAGTTGCTACCTACGCACAAGAGTGTGGCAGAGCTTCCCTCATAGGACCTACACCAGGCCAGGCATTGTCCAAACCCTTGGTGCAACCCAGTCTGCTCCCCTCCAGGTAAGCCATGAGAGGTGCTTGAGTATCTCTCCAATGGAGAGACAGACAGGCATACCAGCAGGGTGACCAGCCCAGGAGTTACATTCACCATCGTGTAACTTGATGGTTCTGAGTTACGCACAGATTTTAGGAACATGCTTTTTGTATCTTATGCAAAAATAGATGATATTGTATGTGGATAGCAAGAAAGAGGTTTTCTTTGAGGTGGGTCTCCTACACACACACACACATATATATATATATATATTTTTTGCTTAACCGCTGTTGTGTGAATAAAGATCAATAATAATGTCTATAAAAAAAAAAGCAGGGAGGGAATGCACTTGGTTTACCCCACCTTAGGACTGCATGTTGGTGTTCTGAAACTAGGGTGGGGCGGTTTATATTTTGATAGACCATTATCTAGGAGGGAAGCAAATAATCTGAAACCTCTACCTTTCAAGTGCCCGTGATCTAAATAGTGTTATGTTCCTCACTGATGGTACCGTTGCTTGTATGCTGCACAGCTGTGTGTGAGAGTGGCTGGGAGCTAACAAGGTCATTTACACTAGAGGCTTCAGATGTTGTTTCATCTGATGTGATTCAGTATGGAGGACAGCAGCACAAATACTATTGTTCACTTGTTATTTTTTTCCATGTACTCCATGCACAGTGTAATGCTGAGCAGATCAATAAGTAATCCTAGTAGATTACACACAAGGGAATAAATGAGCAGCAAGAGGTTTAAAAATAATGGAGAAGCTGTAGCCGGTAAATCATGTGCAGACTATTTATAATCATTGGTGTTTTATGCCCTAGCACCTCATGGGACCACTCAGTTACAGGCCAAGCCTTTTGTGCCGCTCCTCTCTTCCCTGAGCTGCCAGAGGGGCAAGTGACTTCTCTTCCTTTTTCCAAGAACTTTGAGTGAAAAATTTTACAGACGAGCCCCAGCATTACTATTAAACCAGGCAATCTTTTACACGACTGAGGGCTAGACCTATCTGAAGTGCATTTAATCTAAGACATAAAAAAGGAGAAGAGTAGCCCTCAGGATTTCTTTCCAGAAGACTTGACTCTGGTTGACGAAGGGGTTAACCTAACTTTTGATGTGCAGCACGGTGGAATAAGCAGGGCTTGAAGTTTATGAGCTACAGCAATCCCATGGGCAGTACTGTACTGAAAAGGACGGGTGGAACTGAGCCTGATCTGACTTCCCTGCTAAAATGAAATCAGTCTTAAGCCAGGTACCAATCAGCTGGCTTGCAGTAGTGTAGACATCACATCAGTGCAAGAAAAGCAGCCCAGACCCACCACTAGTTAAATAATCCTCAAGTACCTAACTGGAGAGCTGAAAAATGCTATCAGACATGTGGTTTGATTTTTCGGTGGTCGTGTGTGTAGCCAGGGGTTGGACTCAATGATCCTTGTGGGTCACTTCCAACTGGGGAGATTCTATGATTCTACAATCACTGTAGGATTTTTGCCTGAATGCAGTACACATTTATAGTTTGCTGGATGGTCTTGGCAGAAGTTTGTAGATTGAGAGGTTTGACAAGGAGCACAACTAACTGAGTGACATTGTAGCCACTCTCCAAACTCCTCCTGTTGTTAAGGTTGTTGCTCATGTGTGGGTTGAAAAGGGGAAAGTACTAAGTCCCACATGAGGACTTTTTTTGCTGCCATGCCTGTTTAGAAAAAGGATACATCAACGGAAATATTTGGGATGTGATGTAGTCCTAGGACAGGACTGGAAGGAACCTGGAGAGGTCACTTTCTCTTCCCCACATCCATACTTGGTGTATTTTTCTTATTTTTATTCACAATAAATGGCAAGAACTGGCAGTCTAAAGTGAGAAGCAGGGCTCACAGCCATTCAGGAGATGGAGGAACATCTTACAGCGGGCCAATGCTAACGGATGAAAGGAAGGCTGTTATACAGCTTTCCCATAGCTCTGCTCCCCAGGGCCTGCAAGGTACACAGGCATGAACGCGATCACATTAGACATGGCTAGAGGGAAAGAAAGGAACTATAGGTTAGATTTAAGGGGACTTTTCTGATAGGAGGAAGAGATACCTTGATCTCTTTTTGGAACGTGCCCCTGCTTTTCTCTCTACCAATTTTTTTTCTTGCCCCCATCCCCCCAGATATCCTCCGTCTTTTTCTGTTCTTGCTTGTGTGAGGAGGACTTTTTTCCTTCTTTTTGCCTTGCTTTTTGTTCTTTTACCATTACACTGGCAGCACTGGGGCCCTCTGGCATCTTTCTCCCGCCCACCAAGCAGTGAATGTCCTTCTCCAGTTTATGTGAGGTGGCAATTGTTTGCTGGGGAGCCATGTGGCTATGATCTTGTCTCTCATGATTGCGCACATGGTCTTGTCCATGCTGGATCTCACCAGCTGAGATAAGAACAACACCCAGGGGTCTGAGATTGGTATAGGACACTTATTGCACAGGTCGGCTCAAACTGCAGTTCGAAGGGGTGAAGATATGGTTATAGTAGGTGTCTTGGAGAAGAAAAGTGAAGCAGAGTCCCACATCCTTTATGCCTGGAGAAACAGCATCGTGACTCAGCACCGCACTTGTAGGAGACAGCTGCCTGTGGGGAACTGAGCCCTGGGTTAGATGACCAAAGAGGTTCTTCAAAATTTGGGGTATTTTTTAAGATTTGCAGGCCAGCAGGTAAAGACAGTCCTGGGTGGTTTCAGGGCACAGGATGCATTGAAGGGCCCAGCAGCGGAGGGGCTGGACCCTATGGCTAGCCAGCCCCACCATGCCCTTCCCAGAGGCAGCTCCTGGCTGGGGTCACATGCTTGCTCCTGGCTGGGCATGCTGGACATCTGCACCTACCCAAATCCCTCCTGCCTGTCTTGCCCTCTCCAGGAGGCATCATACCCAGCACCTTCGGGAATGGCTGCTGCAATGGAGGTGCCAAGCCACCCTTTTGTCCTCCATCAAATCCTTCTTGGCAAACAGTTTTTCTGGGATGATTTCACCAAATAAGTCAGTTTAGTCAAGGCTCTGAAAATTAAAAGTACAGGCAATATTTTTCTCCTAAATTTATAGGTGAGAGATACGTAAGTAAGTGACTTCAGTGCCTAGCGTGTACCTCCTGCTGCAAGACACAGGACCTGCAGGTTCTCAGCATTGATAAAAATATCTATGCATTAGTCACAGCTAGCGACAACCCGCAGTCATACCGGCTGTCTGAGCAAGAAAGCCTGTGGTTTTATTTCAGCTTCCTTGCTAGGAGTCTCAAAGGCAGGGTTTCCCATTTGGGCAAGAGATACTTTCCCAAACCTGGCTTATCCCTCTTACTACTTGTTATTTTAGCATCTGTTTCCTCCTTAGCTTTCAGTTTACGCTCCTCTTCACTTTGGTCCTGCGAGCATGTCAGCGCTTGGTGCTCCCGCAGCATTATGTGCTGCATCGATGGTATCGGCGCATCCTCATCCACCACTTCCTTCCCCCTCGCCCCAGCTCCTGCCGCCCCGGTGCAGACTGCAATGTCACCAGCCAGTGGCTGCAACAAAACTGGCATGTCTGTGTCACAAGCCCTGCACTGCTCTGCTGGCTAAGAAACGGCTCCCAGATGCCTCACTGTTTTTAAAGCCCACATCTCTGTTCTTCACCTAATAGTGACCATTTTGCTCTCTGTCTTCAAATTTTTTTTTGTTTTAAAAAGATGAGTTCCCTTTGCCTTGAGAAAGGCTTTTTTGTACAACTCTGCCTCATTGATTCTCCACTTATTCCTAAATCTCAGAGGGGAAATGTTGCTTCCTTTCCCCAGACTTGTTTTTCTCTTCTGTTGGGACTGATTTAATAGTAACTGGGTTATTATTCTGCATTTCCAAGATTGCTCAAAAGATGTTGCAGCAAACAAAGTTGTATTGTATTGAAACAGAAAACAATTTCAGAATAGAATGAATCACCCTTTCTTCAACCCCCAGCTAAAAATAAAAAAAAAAAGATGATTCACTGTAGAAAGTCTGCATGAGGTTTCTCAAATTCAGTTCTGGTTTATTATCTGTGAGGCAATTCTGTGCTTGTCATTCGGGCAATGCGGTATCACTTTACTTGAAAATGGCCTAGCGGTTTTATTGATTCATTCTGGGAGATGACTTTATTTTGTTGGTAAATTTAAAGGCTATTTTTGCTTATATCATCAAGAAAGTGTAGCATAGTATTTGAGACTACAGAGTATTTTGGAAAATTTAAGTAAATGTATGATAAATTATAATAAGTAATACAATAAAAATACAGTACAATTAAAGCCAGTGAAAGGAGATGCTTCTTAATACGTAATCAAGCAGTGGAAGTTTTTGCCTCAGTATTGCCAAGGGCAAGACCTTCATGAGAGTCAAGGCAGTTAGGCAAACTAACTTACCTAAAATAGATGAAAAGAAGACATCTGAGCTGGGGGACGGAGAGGTGGTGCGTTCCCTGGGGTGCAGAAGCTGTGCCCAGTTCAGCAGGCTGCCAGTCCCCCCTTGGCTGGCTGCTGGGCTGAGTTTCAGTCCCATCAGGCTGGATCCAGCCCTGCAGGTTCCCTGCCTCTGCAGCCTCTTCAAGGCACTTCCTTGGCAAGCAGGACTCATGCTGGGTTTGGTGGGCTGTTGGCTGACTTGCAGTATGTTGGGGCTTTCAGGGACAGCACTCTCCCTACCTGCACCCAAATTCATGACTGTGTTGAATTGGACCAAAAGTCTGGTGCAGTGTGAAGTTCATGTTCCCATTTCTGTATAGTGAGTGGGGGGGGAGCATTTTGTAATCCATGTGAAAACATATGTTGTTAATGTGAGCTTTCTGTCTACTTTTATGTTCTCACACTGTCCTCAAAGAGGAGGACCAAAAAACCCCTTTGGTAGAAGTCAAACTGTGTGCATTAGCTGCGGGAGCCCTCCGGAGACCCGGCAGCTGTTTTGGGGACCAGGGGGACTGGTCAGGGAGGGAAGCTCCTTGAGCTCACAACAAATCGCACTGGATTTAAACAAAAGCTTTAAGTGCAGTATTTAAATGCTTTTTATTTTGCATTTCCCTAGCAGGCTTTTTTTGAAATTATTCCAGAAAGACTGCAAAGTAGCCGAGCATTGCTGCAAAGGAACTGAGAAGTGGCCCGTGCTTCTCATGAGCCCCACGGCAGCCTGCAGCCCCCGTGGCGTGTTCCTTGCGTGCACTCGTCTGCCAGCCCCCAGCTCCTGCAGGTCAGGGTGACTTCAGGAGGAGGTGTGATTAAGAGGGTGACAAAAGTTAGCAAAACAAAGGTTGCCATGAAGACCTAGCACAAATGAGGTAGTTGAAGAAAAAAGGGCACATGAGGTCAAGTGGCCCAGCTCTTTGACTGTTTGTCGAAGGCTGTGTGGAGCAGAAATCAAAAACTGCTGTATGGTGAAAGCTTTTCATGAAAGACTTTTGATTAATTCTTGTGAAGCTGGTGGGAGGTGGAAATATGAAGAGGAATCAGCGCTGAATGTGGCCAGCAGCACCACTGCTGACAGAGCAAACTTTCTCCGTTGGTGGAGGCACAATGGCAGCAACGATGTACAAAGAGAACAGCACATGCACATAAAGCATACACATTGGCAGTTTCCCCAGATAGACTTCTTAAGGTTTGCCAGCCAATCAAACTGCCTCTTAACCTAATTTTCACAGTCTATACACTTTGTTAGATATACTTTTGAAGTATCAACCAAGTGTAGTGTAAGGCGGCAAAAGTGATAGATATGGTTTGTGACACGAAAAAGATAACTGGTGTGCTTTGTTCTGAGGAATTTGCTTTTCAAAGACATTCTTCCTAATGTACTAGTGTAGTTGTATTCACAAGGGAAAAAAATTAAGATCCCTCAGCCATAACTGAATTTCAAGCTGAATATATCTCAGGAGGAAAAAAAGATACATATTTTTCATGCCCTCATCGTGTTCTTTGACTGTGAGATCTCACACCAGTAAATGTCCATCTCTTAGGGGCAGAAATGGCAGTCTTGATCCCATTTCAGAATGCAAAGAATGCTCAGTCAGATGCTTTTTCCAGGCTTATGCATAAGACAGTGAATTTTAATCGTGAACATTGCTTAGACCATGGTCAGCTTGGATGTCCTAGCTTTGCCATGAAAAGGTGGAGCACAGTAAGATGAATGTTTGCAGTTACAGCCCTTAGCTAAGCCGTGATAGCTGAGTGTGTGAGCACTCGTGGTTCGTTTCAGTGCTAAACGAGTTGGGTAGCTTCAGCAGCACACCCGGGTGCTGTGCCTCAGCTGGTGAGTGCTTGCAGTGACTGCCATCTTCTTCCTTTCTGCTGTTTGACTGCTGTTAAAGGTAGGGAACCAGATCTTCGGTTAGATCAGCTGTGGCCATTTTTGTACTTAGCTTATGCTGAGTTGGTAAATCCCGGTGAGACATCGTAAAGTGTTAAACTGCTTGAATTACAATGCATGTGCTCCTTTGGTGCCACCTCAGTCCTTTCTTTTGGGGTGAGAGGTTGGCATGTCAGATGGGAAATCTGGTCTGCTGAGAAAGGCTGCTGAGATTTCTGTTCTAGAACTGACACTCCAGGCTTCCCAGAAAACACACTATTACTGTTTAGGTAGTTGCTGATATTGAATTCTCCAGGTATTGCTGCCACATTTTCAAACTTCAGTTTCCTAGGTAATTTTTATGTCTGGCTGCTATGCTTGTACTTAATGGTGTTCTAAGTCAAATGTGTTTGTGCTACTTGTGCAGTGAGTTTTTAAAACACTGTTAGAAGATGGCATGCCTATTCAGTGGAGGGAAACAAAGCTCAGAAAAAAGGTGCTAAGATGAATCTAGACAGCAAACTTTGGATGTATTTACTATACTGTAAGGCAGCAAAAGTGGTGGGTAAGATTTGTCACATGAAAGAGAGAACTGGTGTGCTTTGTTCTGGGGAATTTGCTGTCAGATTGGAGGTGGATATACTGCAGAGAGTTCAAAACCAGCAAGAGCAGAAATAATTATTCAGCCTGAAAAGAAATAGTGGGAGATCTAATACAGGCTTCAGTTAGGCTGGCAAGACACAGCTTCCCTTCCCAAACCTCGATTCACTTGCATCCATAGGTCTTCACAGCTACAGCAACATGAGTACTGCAGTTTCTAGCTGGGGGCTAGCAGTTTCTCATGTACATGTTAGTGTCCCTTTCCGCAGCAACTGGAGACCTGGGAATATCCAGAAACTGTCAGTAAACAACTCTGTGTTTGCAAGTGTCAAAACCTGCACCTCCAGAAACCTTGCTGGGTGTTGCTAGTGTCAGTTTGTTCGCTGCCAATGTTTTCAAAATGCAAACACCAGTGTGCAAACTTGTGCCGCTTTGTGGCAAAAGAGAGCATGGGGACACTCACACATCGTTTTTATGGATGCCCAGGTGACGTCTTTTGCTTAGAAATGTACCCCTTCAACATTAAATGATGAATAAGCTATGACTAAACCTGGATGCAGTAACTACCATCAAGAATATTAAGCATGCGAACAGCGGTAAGGCAGTGTTTTAAAAAGGACAGTTAAGAACAAGGTATAATGGGAGCTTTTAAGGATATCTTCTTTTAATGAAGTTATATTATAGAAATGTAGGCTGATCTTCTCTCACTTTTACTATTTTGCTTTACGTTTTGCAATCCTATACGTGAGAAGCAGTGGATTTTTATTCTAACTTTGATTTGCTCACAGATTTGAATTTCTGAGGATAAAATTTGCTCATCAATATATAAAGTTTTTTTTCTAAATTCAGCCTTAACCATGGTCAAAGACAAACTTGTGTACCAAAGCAGCATTCAGCCACCAGAAAGTTTTCCAGCAGCGGGTAATTCCCGGCTATTGAAAAAGTTGTCAGACAACAAAAAATCTCATTCAAGATTGCTTTAAAAATGATATCTATCTAGTGCAGCTGGAAATGGCATGAAGAAGGGTTTTTACTTGGTTGTTATCGTAGGAGGTCAAGTTTCGCTGAACAGTCTAGGACTCAGATATTCCGTGCAGTTCTCAATTGAATTTAATAAAGCTACTAAACTTTGATGACTGTGAAGTCAATTTAAATTTACTTTTCTGTGAACTTAAGGCCTAGATAACCTAAAATAAAGAATTTTAGAGTTACTAAGTAAAAGGAATAGCAGCACTACAGTACAATTTGAAAAGGTTCTGTAGCATAAACAAATGAATCCCTTTCCTTCGCACATATAATCTGGCTTAAGGTAGAAGCTTTGATTTCAGGGTAATTACTTCCATTAAAACTCTGGAATACTTCAGTTTGTAACTTGATCTTTGTAGTTTGCTGTGCTGCTGCTGCTCTTGTTACATGGAGTTTTACTTTAGTATTTGTTCTTGCAGATCTGCCCTTTGCTCCGAGTCATGCCTATTACACCTGCTGTACTGATAATGAAGATTGCTGCAATTAGTTTTGATGCTCATTGCTTAAGCAGTTGGACAAAGTATCGCAGAACACTTATATGTGTTTTCTATACACAGTAGTAAAAATGAGAGGAATAACAGAATGTTTAGGACAGGCTGATGCCAACTGTGCTATTTGCATTAAGGAATGACCCAAACAATCGGATAGGTTTATAAATAGCAAAAAGCTGTTGAAGAAAAATGTGTTTATCCGTATACTTGTGGAGTAACACTAAAACATGGCCAATCTTACCAAGTTTCACAATGAATAGTAAGTGGGAACTGAAAAAAACAAACTGTTGCCTGAACATTGTTACCGTAAATGAAGAGGAAAAGAAAGACTGTAGGTGGGGATAGTAGTTCTGAGCCATTCCTTTGGTGTCTTATATGTAACTGTCCCAAAAAACCCCAATAGGACTTCACCGTCAGAAATCTCCCATTCTGCAGACTGCCTGTCTATTCTTTTCTTGTTGGCCACAACACCCGAGCACCTCTGACGACAAAAAAAAAAGAATATCATTTGACGTATTTCACATTTCCACTTCTGTTCAGTGATCATTTTTCCTTCTGTCTGCGGTTGTTTAACCTTGATCCAGTCATTCAAGTGAGAACAGAGAAAGATGGAAACAAGTCTATGTTTTTTCCCTCTGCATGTCGAGATGAAAGCACAGCTGCCATCTGAGCATGGTCAGAGATGGACTCAAGGGCCTTGAAGCTGAACTGTTCTTTAAAAACAAAACGATATCTTGATTATGGCTCAGTGTTAATTTTTTTTTTTTCAGCCAAAGGCCATTATTTTACTGACTGGCTGATGAGAACGGTGACTGTTGAATTTTCCCCCAGGTATGGCTTCTGAACCATGGAGGAGATCGTAGGAAAGCACTGTTCAAGTGCCAAGAAGAAGCTACGATGCAACCAGTGATCAGCCCTACATTTTGCAGAATTTCCCCTTGCGTGTGGTATAGTGTGCATGTTTAGGCCTTATTTGCCAGCTGTTCAACTACAACAAAAATTTCAGTCCTAGCGGAGCAGGGAGCAAAGGGGCGTGCTTTGGGATAAAAGCCGACCTGCTGTTTCCAGCCTGCAAGCTGGCTGCGTTGCACTGGCAGCCACAAATTAGGTGACTCAGTCCTGAGCGGTCACAGGCAGTCAGAAAAGAGCAATGTTGGTGGCGCAGACGATGGTGTGGCCTCTGCCCCCTCCTATTTGGCAAATCAGTGTTTAAACTGACCACTGCACTTTTCCTTTCCCTGTCGCAACACCCAGACCCGCCTGCTTACCTGTTGAATATCCAAACATAATGGTACTACTTGGGCCAATGCTTTCAAACGCAAGTCTTGGAAATTGCATGTGAAAATTGTCCCTTCCATGTAGACACCTAAATAAAGTGCACTTCAGAAGCACTGTTCTGAAAACCCCGGACTTTATCTTTAGTGACATTTTGCTCAGATCTGTTATCTGTGTGGTTCTATGAGTGACCTAGAATAAGAAGAGCAGAATTCTTGTTTTTAGAAATGGAAAATTTTGCCCTTTAGGGAGTACTCTACCACGCAGAAATATTCGGGCACATGTGGGGTGGCCGTTTGCCTTTGCTTTGACTATCATTTCCTACAATGCTCTTTCTAAGCAGCGGTGGAATTGCCCAGTGCCAATGGACAAGCTGCAAAAGCAGGTGGAGATGATTCAGGATGGTTTTGCTTGCAGCGTTACTGGCCTGGGAGGGATATCCTTGGGGAGGATAAACACTCTGCTGCACAAGACTGCAACAGGGCAGCAGAGCAGGGGCAATTCGTGGCACACCACATCATTTCTGGTGACTGCTGCAGGCCACAGCTGGGGAGTGTGGACTGAGGTTGCCCTTGTTTTTTTCAGTCATTTCTTACAGTGTCTCTGCAGCCAAGGAATCAGCTGTCTGGTTTTATTTTAGATTTATCTCAGAAAAGCCAAAGCAGATTTCCTCTCCAGGGTGCAGAGGCTTGGGGCTGGGTTCATGCTTAATGTCTGGGAGCAGCATACAGGTCCAGGGTGCTTAGCACAGTCAGGGGACTTGTGTGGGCAGCTAAGGATGTTAGACAGGTTTTGGCTGCACAGTTCTACTGATTCATGTTGCACAGAGTCTAGCTGCATATTTATATCAATCAGAAATCATAAAGCATGAAAATACTGTGCAACTATTTGATATTATCATTGTTATAAATGTACCACCCCAAAGCCCTAGTCCTGGGTGCTAGCTTATGGGAAAACCAGACCCTGCCTTATCTCCACTAGCATTTCACCTTGAGTTAGCCAACTCCCATTAAGAATTCTTTTTTCAGAGGTAAGCCAAGCCCTAAAGAGCAGAAGGTATAGCTCTTACTAGGAGTATCTTTGAAAATTATGGGTTGTGGAGGGACGTTACAGGACTCTGTGTGTTGAAGGGTTGGTCAAAGTTGACTAAGGAAGGGATCCTTAATTTGAATTTGTATCTTTAGATATGATCTTGCAGTTTCCCAAAATTAATCCTTTTCTGATTGAATAATGAAGGAGAGAAGGCTTTGCTGAAAGGGCATGTGAGATGCAGAGCACTGTCTAATATTTAATCTGGACAAAGTTACGTTAGGGAAAGAACAACTTACAGGATACAATGAACTATTCTTCCTATCAGAAATGCACAGAAAGAATTTCTGTGCTGGGAAAAATCTGCCTCAACATCCTAGAAGTTAAATATTCGGAAGAAGTAATCATCAGCACAAGATCTTCTCCTGCTCTTTGGCAACCTACACAAGGAAGAATAAAAATGGATAAACTATATGGGGACCCATCACTCTTAACCCAGAATACACCGATCTGCACATTCCTCAGAAAGATTTGCTCTTCCACGGATTCAGATTGTACCCATAGAAATGCATAGCAGGAACATCAACTTAAACAAGGGCTAGAGCCTTCCCAAAGCCAAACAGACACTGTTCTGTAGTCTTACCTTTTTAGTGTGCATTCTCCCTCTGAATTACTCATCCATAAAAATGCAAATGTCAGTTCTGAAATGAAAGCTGTGCAAGGGAAAAAAAATAATGATTAAACCATTTGCCTGTGTCAATGGTTTGAAGAGAAAAGCTCATATCTGCAGTGCTGCATTTCTTTGGTATAGGAAGCAAACGGGTCTGCAAAGACGATTCTTAAAATAAAAGAATTTCAGCCTAACCGCTGGTTCCGCCTGTACATTAGTACATCTGTTGGCTTGTGGGGGCTTCTCTTACTCAGAAGTGAACTGATACTGACAGTAAAATTTGTTTACTACATATCTGATCAACCATATATAACCTTTGCCAAAGTAGCTAAATTAGGAAAAAAAAAAAAGAGAGGGAGAGCAATGCATTCACTAAGGTAGGAAAAAACTTTTATGGATTGTTTAAGATGAAAAACAAACACAGGTCATGAGCACACCTGCTACTGGAATGAAGTTTCACGGAAACCAGAAGATGGTTGTTTTTTCTAGGTAAAGATTGCTAAAAGGAATGCATAGTATGACACTGAAATGATATGGCGGTGAAAAAAAAAAAAACAACATAAGAAAATAAAGAATATTGACACAAGATATGAACTCAGAAGTCTCCAGCTACAGACCAGATACTTTACTGCTTAAGCAGACTGTGCTTGATTCCTTTAAATTCAAATGTGCAAAGTTGGGCTTCAAAATTCCTAAAATTTGCACAAAATGGAAGATGTGCAGCAGAGGGCTCATCATCTCATCTTATATAAAGAGGAGATAATAGTCAAAGACCTGCTGAGAAAACCTGGCATCATCCTCAGGGAATATTTTTCCTAAAAGCCCTATGCCTGCTTTGGAGTGATTATTCTAAACAAAAAAGTAAGAGTTTTGCTTTTGGGGGGGAAGAAAGGGAGTGGTTTTTTTGAGATGTGTTGCTTTGGAGTGTGGATCACAGCCAGCGCGGGTTGAAATGCCCTCTGTTACTTCTGCCTAGCACTTGCTGTTTGCAGCTCACAAAGGTGGAAGTTTTCATGTCAGGCAGCACAGTGATTATCGCTGTTATTAAACTTTACTTACAATAATTGATCCATTTCTGAATATAAGAACATATATATTAATCTTTACAGCTCTTTCATGGAGAGTCTCTAACAGTTCTAATAGCTGGAACAAGGTTGACATGTTTGCCTGAGGGAGAGGGAAGGTGTCACTCGTGTTGGTGTCACCCGTGTTAGCATCACAAAAGTCCTTTCCTCAAGTACAGCCAGGTGACAAACCCCGAGCATCTCACTGGTAGCGTCTTTCTAGAAGCTGACAACAAAATTGCCCGAAGCACCTTCCACTGAGGATGCTGTGGCTGAAGATAAGGCCAAGGAAGACATGGCCAACCATATCTTCCTCATCAGGGGGAGCTGGCTGTGGCTTCAGAACTGAATTTCTCCTAATGTCCCCTTAATAACCTTTTCTGTAATTTCCTTAGCAGAGAAAGCAGTGGCGTTATAGGAGGAGAGATCCAGAGAGGGAGAAGGCTGGAGGGCAGATGCTTTGGCTTAGGCAAGAGGGGGCTGGACAGGAGAGGGACCTGGCAGGGCTCTGTGGTGGTGGGACCAGAGGAGAAAAATAAGGCAAAAAATAGGTAGTGGCGGAAGAGAGAAGGGAACAGAAGAGGATGGGAGGTATCTGCTACAGGGGTAGTGGCATGGCAAGGCAGAGCCAGTGCATCCATCCCTCCTGAGGCAGGTCCACACAGAGGATGAACACCTTCATGCTCTCAGGAGGGGGATTAGCTCACGGGACAGGGGCCAGTGCTGGGGCTGTCTGTATCCCAGCTACCCTGGTCACAAAGAGCAGGCGTCCGCGTGATTTCTGAACAGGGAATGAAGGCTTCCCTTTTTTTTTTAAATGTTAGAAACCTAATCAACAAAACAAGTTCTCCCTTGCCCTGGATGAAATCCTGGTAAAAGCTTGTTCAGAGTTCAGAATCCTGTGTTCAAAGTTAAGAAATGCCCTGACAGAGTTACAGCTCCTTTCTGCATGATATTTGTGTGTTTATGCCCTTCCCACCCACCTTTGCTTTTTCAAGCTGTGGCTATGGCTTGTACTGTGAGAAAAGTCTTTAAAAGTCCCCAAAAGTTTGAAAATCATGAGTCAGACTCCCTCAAAAGAGTGGGGAGGGGATTTTTTATCATTTGTGTAACCATCACCTTTTGTTTGTGCGTGTGCACAAGACAGAACTTTGTGGCCTCTGGATAGGGGATATCTGTTTGATGGTGCAGGGCTTTCAGCTTCTCCCCAGATTACCAAAGCTGAGGTCAGGCTGTGTCCTCTCACTGCCCTCCCACCTGTCCCTCATCCCAGCAATTAATTCTGCCCCTAATTTCATCATCCTCCACTGACCTCCTCTATCAAAGCATTTGTAGAAGCCCTTTTGCCTGCATGGACTCCCTGGCTTTGCCTCGCAGACTGTGTGTAACGCTCAGAAAGCCGAGAAGACCAAGCTTTTGTGCAGTACAGAGCTGGAAATTGTGCGTTTTCTGGCTGTCTAGCTTAGGACACCTGGGGCCTTGATGAAGAGGTGAGCACTAGCGACTGTCAGAAAGTGGTGCCTCATGCTAGGTATTGGTACAAGAAATGCGCTCGAAAAGGTTAGGCTCTCAGCATGAGAAGCTTGCTGACTTTTGTGACTGTGTTGCCTGTGTTTTCTCTCCGGGCTTCATGTTGTGAGTGAAAGATGGAAACAATGCTACACTGATTTTTCAGCTGTCTGCAAGTAAATGTGTTCGTGTTTGTAAGGAGATTTGGACAAGCTCACCACATTTTAAAATATATTTTTATACAGGAACTTACGCTGGATTTACACAGTATACAAAGTAACAAAGAATGAGAGGTCAATAAACTGAGCAATTTTGCTGTCAGTAGCAAGAATCGTATAGAAAAATCTGTAAGGTCATGTAATTAAAAAACTAGTAATGATACTCAACAAGGGACTTAACTAAGCAAAAAATAGTTGTTGCTGCTCTTAACTATAAAAGCTTGACTTTGCGAACATACTGCTCTTTCCTGGCAATTTCGTGTGTCTCCAGAGAGCTGCACGGATTCTGGTCGCGTTGAAGCTGTTCTGCTCTGTATCTGGATTTTCCTTTTCAAGCTGTCTGATGTGGAAGGACTAACCTAATTTGCAGCAGAGCCATAGGTAGTATTGTAGTATACACCTCCACAGTCTTCTCTAAAAACAGCATTCTTCTGCAGTAGTGCCTCACTACTAACCTCTGCGTTCCTCCATCTCCTCTCATTCTTGTACCTGAGCGAATCTTGGTTTTAAGAGAGAGGGATGACAAGGAGGTGCTTGAAACAGTTTCCCGGGGTTTCTGTGTATAAAAGCATTTCTGAACCACTTAAAATCCTTTGGTTGTAGTAGATCAATCTTTGCCAAAAATAATGTCTCGCATGCACTTCTGTAGCCACCTGTAACTGAATTGTGCAGGCGATGCAAGCTGCATAGTACCGACAGGATCCTATTTCTCCTCATTCTATTGCATTCTCAGTTATGCCATGGACACTGCATTTGACCGCATGTGCTACAATACGATAAAAGTATACCAGGCATTCATAAACAGGTCTGCAAATCGTTATTTTATCAGCCACTAAATATCAGCAAATGGTCATTAAAAAAAGCATTGAGGACAACTTTTTTTTTTTTTTTTAAAAGGCCATACAGTCATAAGGTGGTGTGGTATTGCCTCATTTTAGCAGCATGATTTTCATATATGTAATTAACGTACCTCATCTGGACTGCTAAAGAAGAAATTATCAAGGGCTTCCATCTTTTGCTCGTTAATAAGAGACTTACTTAAATTAAAAAGGAAGTAAAAAGCATTGATGGAAAATTATCACTGAAAACCACATTATTCTGTATGCCTGCAGACTTCACAGGGTATCCGATGAGCTGCTGAGTCACTAACGACAGAGACGTGGGGCTGCAAAAGGACTGAGGCTGCATGCCAGTGTTTAAAAGGTCAAATGGAAAGCTTGACAATTGAATTAAATTTACCGCACAAATCTGTGTTGCTGGACCAAGCCAATAGATGAGAGGGTCCTGTGTAGTTTAGTGCTCAGTCTTTAACACTACTCTAACCAAAAGCCCACTCCCTGTTCCTTTCCTTTGACATATGAAGCTGAAGTTGTTATTATGTGAGCAGAGCTGTCAGCTTCTTGTAAATGAATAAAGCAGAAAATGTGCGTGCCATTGAAGAGGTTCAAGAAAAAATGGGTTGAACCCTCTGCTTGCCAGATCCAGAGCCAATCCCTGAAATCACATGGCTGCTGTTAGTTCCAGAAAACTGTGCTATTTCCCTGTGCTTTTTGCTTTTGCTTGTGCGTCTTTGAATGTTAACGTAAGTTATTAGATTTCCAACAAGACACAGAGGATGTGTTATTTGTTGGCTCTCATTTGGTGTTTCAGTCTTCCAACTAGAAAGCTTGTCACTCAGCTAAAGAGTAAGAAATGATAGCATGTGGCATAGCCAGCACCAGTCATCGTAAACGCAAAGACCTCCTGACTGAAGTGAACTGTTCATAACCCATTCCCAGGCAAGTGGTCTGTCATGGGGAACAACTGGTGATGAATATTATTTGCAGAAACTGGTACTGGTTTGTGAATGATTCACACGCAGAACCATGGGCTATGATGGGTAGACAATGTATTAGCAATTAGTAATTTTGCAATTCAGATAGATCAACTCTCTGCTCTGGCCCTGGAGGCATCCTAAGTGAGTTACATCCGAGTGAACTCTGCTGAGCCCTGCTTTCTCCCAGCTCTTAGAGTGGGAGAGGGCAATGTCTTGCCTTGCTAGCAGGAAAGCAGTTTTCCTCCCTCAGGTCTCTGCTGGGGAGCCCTCAGCTCCCACACAAGGGACGAGCCCTTTCCAGTTTCACAAGCTGTGTGAGAGAAGCAG
The DNA here is from genome assembly GCA_013399475.1 of Chauna torquata. Lineage (NCBI taxonomy): Eukaryota > Metazoa > Chordata > Aves > Anseriformes > Anhimidae > Chauna > Chauna torquata. The sequence goes on from VXAL01018742.1 coordinate 103,188, forward strand.
AGAGGAGCTGTGACCAGCTGGAGAAACAGGGAAATGATGTAAAGTCATCTTAGGATAAGCTACCACAGGGACTTCAGTCCTGGTCCTTGCCCTGAGAGAAGGCTGGGAGCTCCCCCTGGCACTGGTGTGTGGGGCTGGGGAGGCCTTGCTGGAGGAGATGGCATTATCACAAGGCAGGGGTGGGAGGAGATGCCATCTAACTGTGCAGAGTACATCACCTGTTTATAGGTGGTTTATACCTTCATGCCATGCAGTTTTGGATGTTGAAGGGGATTTGGGTTCAGTACTTGCTCAAGTGACCATGGCAGTTCCTCTCCTCCTTCTCCAGCACTCCCCTGGGCCCTGGTTTTCCCTGTAAGGTTTAGAACACCGGAGAGCAATGGAGGGAGTATGCCTCTTGTTTCTAACTTGAAGTGATCCTTGAAGTGTTATTCTTCAGCTAAAAGGGAAAAATAATCCAAATCTCCTTTAGAATTCATTTTTTAACCTTTAAAGGAAATTTACAAAAATGTCACAGATATTTACCATCAGAAGTCATAGTGAGGGTCAGCAGAACTTGTGCTTCCAAATCCTGTGGATGCTTTGTAAATATTCCTACCCAGTGCTATGACTGTGACTTTGCCCCTTGGGGGCAAACGTGGAAGTGCATGTTGCGGTAAATACTGAGTTATAAGAGTATGGACTGTGGAGAACAAGCGTATCCATTCTTACTAAAAACAACTGGTACGGAAGGGAAAGGACAAATAGGAACAATAAGCAGGACCTGGTGCGCTTGTAGTAAAAAGTGATGTCCTACCGACACACAGGTATACAGAGGATCTGATGCTTTGAAAGTGATGCTTCTGGGGACTGATGCCTGTTTAGATTGTAGCTCACACAAACATAAAGATGCAGGTTAGACGTATGTAATTCCTGTCTTGCTACGGATTAAATGTATAAGGAAAGGGGAAACTGAAAAACACAGCTGATTTTGACATAAATTCAGATTAACTCCATTACCTGTGTTAATCATAGTCCGCCAGGATCATGCAAATATCCTTGTGTTGCATGAATCATGGCATAGAATAGAATCACGGAATCATTTAGGTTGAGGAAAGCCCCGCGAGATCATCCCGCCCACCCATCCCCTGCCACTACCAAGTCCACCCCTAAACCATGTCCCTAAGCGCCACATCCACATGTCTCGAATACCCCCAGGGATGGGGACTCCACCACCTCCCTGGGCAGCCCGTTCCAGTGCCTGACCCCCTTTCTGTGAAGAAATTCTTCCTGAAATCCCATCTAAACCTCCCCTGGCGCAGCTTGAGGCTGTTTCCTAACATCCTAATGAAGTCACTCTCCCGCCTTGCTCAGATCAGGACTGCCCCAGGCAGCCTGTCTGTGCTTGGCTGCCCATCTCACGATGCTAAGGTGCTTCAGTTCACCCATCCCTTGCCTAAGCTGGGTGTTAGGTGAGGTTGCTTTACACTTTTCTATGCAGAGATTCTTGCTGAGCGCGTATGTAGTTACTCATAGCCTGCGTGACTGCCAAATCCCTTTCCTCAGTAATCTATGGGGGACTCGCTCCGAATCAGCCGCAGCTCTTCCTTCCGTGCAGCTCGTCCCACAGGCAGCCGCCAGCAGCGGGCTTTGCCCGGCGGCACGCGCACGTGGGTTGCACCGACCAAATCGAAACCGAGTTAAACTGAGTAGCGGGTTGCAGCACCCTGAGGGGACTCTGTCACGTCGGTTCAGCAGTAGTTTTATCTGGTCAATTCAACACCGTAAAGGACGCGGGTGAAAAAACCTCCAGCGCTATTTTGAAAGATTGTATTATTTTACAAGAATAACCCGATTCTTGGAATTGGTGCAAATCCCTGTACGGCAGAGATGCTGCGAAGCAGCTGGCGGTGTAGGAGGTGGAGTTGGCGGCAGCAGCGCAGAATGAGGTGGAGAAAGAGCCGGGCTCGCTGGGCTGTAGCGGGTGAGCTGGGCACCGCGATGCGAACAGGCAGGGGAGCTGCTGGCTTCAGGGGTGGGATCTGGCCAGGACAGCAAGCGCAGAGTGAGGGGCAGTGAGCAGGACACCGAGCGAGGCCTCTGAATTGTATTGCTTAGGGAAGCAGGAACGATTGTTAAATACCTTGGCGAAGGCGCCAAGGGAAATGTGAAGGTGTGTGGCAGCAGGCTATCAGAAAGACAGTGGGAGTAGTCTGGTGCCGAGGAGAGGCTTCACAGAAGCAGTAGCAAAGCTGGCTGCGTGTTGGTGTGGCTCTGTTCAAGGACACGTGCACGGCCACAGTTTGTATGGGTTGGGTGTGCAGAGTGACAGTGACTAAGGAAGCAGGAGGGAGCAGCAGCTCCATTTCATGTCCCCCCCTCCCCTGCCTTGCAAAAGGCACGGCAACTCCCCGGTGCGATACTTCTCTGTGGTTCGCTGTAAGTTCTCCCCAAGGCGCTGTAGCACGTTATGGAAGAGTTGCTGCTGCTGCTGTCCACACCTCTTTCCAGCTCCCTGCTGGGTGCTGCACGGGCTTCCTGAGGGAGAGCTGTGCCCTGCCTGCCCTACCTGCTAGGCTGCCTCGATTAGGGAAGGATCTGACAGTTCTCATGAGCATGCCGTGGTGTGTCGCGTTAGTCACAGCGCTGTGGTTACTGACAGCTCCCCAGCACTAGACCCAGGGAGGTACAGGAAGCATGGTGGAGTATGTGACCCAGCACAAGACTGTAAGAGGGCACTTTCAGTCCCTGATGTTGTAGCCATCCCAAATGCTTACTAGGTCAATGTCATGTTGGGTGCTTCTAGCCCAAGGGTGGTTAAGACAGTATCTCGTGAGCTCAAGCTCAGCGTAGCTAACACATCTTAGCATTTACCGCTAGTCTTTTTGCATTGCAGTCCAAGTAAAGAAGGGGCTGGGAGGCCTGTGTGGTGACAAAACCGAATATCAGAGGGTACATTGGAGAGTGCAGAGTATGGCCACCTGGGCCATTCTGCAGGGAGGCTGAGCAAGATGGATCACAGCTGGCTCAGCTTTTCCCTGCCTGGTGTGTTGGCTCCACAGCAGCCACCTGGGTGTCTCCATACACATTGCTTGGTTGTCCACCGAGGCTTGTCATTCCAGATGTGCCACCAGACCCACGCTGGCTCCATGTGGTTGTAAAGCCTTTGCTTGCTTTCCCAAGTCCTCCTGGAAGCCAAAATTCTGAGCAGCCCCAGCCAAAAGCAACCCGAATGGTTTGGCATCGCATTGACTAATCTGCAAGTTGGTGATTTAAGAGCAGCGCTACTCAAAAGCACAGAAACTGAGTTTGGACCTCTCCAGGCCTAGAGAGCTGCACAGCTCCATTTGCTTCACCTATGCCTGAATCTGCTGGCTCTGCTCAGGGACTTCTTCAGTGCCTCCGCATTTGCAGCATGGTTAATCTGCAATGTGGATTAGGCGCTCACAGACATCTGAGAGTTGGCTGTACTTGCGGTTGAAGTATTAAAGCCTCAGCATCTTGCTTTCACTCACTTCCAAGTTGGGTGTCACCTTTGGCAGGGAATGCTCTATATCCGGATAATGTTTAAATCTGGAATGTGTTTATTCAGTAACATAAAGGTTTTATTCACAGAGCTAAACCTTTCTTCTTGTATATCTGCTACTGCAGGATTCTCCTCGGTTTTCACGTAGTCAATGCATGCTGCTGCAAAGCTAGTTTTCCAAGCCTACCCCTCTACTTAAATAATTTCTACGATATCTCACTGCTCTATTGCCTTAAATGCAAGTAGAATGTCTGTTCTTCCAAGGCTGGCTGTGACGTACTCAGCCTCGCTAGCATCTCCTGCTCGCTATCAGTATATTCCCGTCTGCCTCTTGCTGGTCTGTGCTCATAACTTTCCCCTTACGTATTTAGGACTACACATTTTTTGATATTTCCAAAGCATTCCAATGTCAATTTTCTGATGTTTTTGGGAAATATCCCTTTCCTAAGAAATGAATATCAGAAGGATGGTAATGTTCTTTGGATTTCAGACCAATGCTGCCTTATGTATTCTCTGCTGTACTGTTCGTTATCAGCTGTCTTCCGCTGAGGTTGAAGGCTTTCTAGGGCATGGGGCTATTACCGTTCTGCTTGGATAGTCCCTAAAATCTCATATGCAAATAATAAATAGTGGCAATTGCTAGGAACTTGGTGAGTGTTATCAAGTAAAATCTACAGAAGTCGATGTAGTGTTTTTAAAGAGATGGTGCCTTGAACAAGCCAATTTCTCAATGGAAACTGCTGAAATAAGTGTCAAACGATTTCATTTTTGTCAAAGACTTATGCCACCTTTTGAACTACAAAAGTTTCAGGATGGCAACTATGCCACAAAAAATACTGTCCTAGACTCCTTTTTCCATTAAATACATAGATTCAGTTTCAATCAGTGCTTTACTCTTTAAAAACAGATTATTTTGTAGTTTAAAGGGAACTCATCTGCCACCTTTACATTTTCAGGTGGTATTTGAAAACCACCATAAACTTTTGAACTTTAGGACAACGAGGCAGCAGCTCACATCCTATTCATTTATATAAATTCTTTCTGCCTCCAACTTGTAAAAGGAAATTCAGCCCAAGAACGCAGCCACAGGCATTCAGAAATATCCCAGATGGTAGCTATGAAGTATCTGTAAAACAAGCCTACTGTCATCAGTATTAAACAGTTTGCCTCATAGTGGGTATGAGGAACCCAGGGAAGGGTGAGCCTGTGGTGTGACCAGTTCTCCCCTGAGTGGTTACCTTCTCCCCAGACAGGCTGATGGCACAGCCAGCCGTCACCCCCACCTCCGAAGAAAACGTGGGTGTTGAACTCTAGTGTCGAAATATCCAAATGGTGACCCAGCCATGGTAAAGTACTCCTTGGGCCTCGTTTCTCCCTTGTTGGCACAGATTACAAAGGCAGGCTCTCTTGTCTGACCATGGTCTAGGTGCTTGGTCTGGTCAAAGAATGCATGCTGAGAAGGAGCTGGGAGAGGCTGGTTTATTTTTCCCTTTGAGATGTAGCTGTTTTCCCATGCCTGTGCCTTCCTGTTTTGTGCAATATGAGCATGGAACAAATGTGACAGCGCGTGGATGCCAGGAAAGGTTTTCTCTCCTTTATTTACTGCATGGTACTCGCTTCTTAACCTTCCTAGGAAAAACACAAGCGGTTAAACCAAGCAGGAAGACAGTGCTGGAGACGCAGGGGCAGCAGCTTTGTGAAGGAGGAAAAGGGGCAGCCGCTGCCAAGGAAGCGTGGTGCCAGCTAAGCGTTGCGTTCGTGTGGTGGGGCTGGCTGGGGAGGTGATGCCAGGTCTGAGCTAAGTAGCTCTTAAGCCATTGGAGACTTTGTGTGGGAAGGCTCATACTGCAGAGGACTAACAGAGGCCGTTTGATTGTGTTCCTAATGCAATCCCTCCCGGTGCCAGCTCCGCTGCCACCTGTGTGCGTGAGCACACATCCGGGGATGACAGGTCTCTTCTTGTCAACTTTACAGGAGCAGCTTCTCAAAGGAGCTCTTGTCTGCAGCAATTGCCCAGACAGCCAGGCAAACCCATGTCAGTCTGCCCATATGTTTTCTTTCCGAAGAGCAATACTTCTCCTTAGACTGGAGAGCCAGGCTCTGGCTGCCTGGCCCAGGATGCTTGCGGTCTACTCAGAGTAACAACACCCCCGACACGAGCTTGGGAAGTGCCGTGCGGAACTCGCAGAAGGAAATATTACAGATCCGTGAGCAGTGTCTTCGGTCGCTCTCCCAGCAGCATGCTTATGGAGCCGTTGACTGAAGCAGCGTTCGGTCGGCATTGGCAAATTCAGAGACTGAAGTCACCCTGGCTGACTGCACCCACCCTCTCCAATCTTCTGCTCACAGGGAACGGCTGAGAGTGAGCTGGATGGGTGGGAGATGAGAGAAGCATTCCTGGTGACCTCCACTGGAGCCGACCAGGGCTACGCTGGCCACAGCAGCGTGCCAAGACTTGATTTCAGTAAGCCCCTACACCTGAGGGTGAAAGCCTGGGCTGGGCGGCCTGCAGGGGAGACGAGGAAGAGCTGGGTGCAACCTCCCCCTCACGAAAGAGCAGAGAAATGGGCTGGGGTGGGACAGGAGAGGCGGGGGCCACGGCAGATCCCTGCGAGGGGACCTAGTGCTGGTCATGCGCCTCACCGACATCGGGGCTGGCAAACCAGCGGGCAACGCTGGCCGCTGGCTCAGCTCCCACACGCGGCTCCTTGTGCCCCGGGACCTGGGCTGACGGCAGCAAGGCCCTGGGGCGCTGGCCCCAAGCCCGCGGACACTGCCCGCGCCACAATCTCTCCTTTTGTTTTTGGTGCCGATGCATCCAAAGGTGTAGCTGCGTTTCCTACACCCACTGGGAGGATGTGGGATTTTCCTGGCTGCGAGGCAGAGGACGGCTGCAAAACGCAGCAGCGAGAAGCTCTGCAGGCTGGGCCAGTGACTCAGCCGCTGGCGATGGAGATGGGACAGTGCCGACGGGCACGGGCTCTCGCCTCTCCGTGTGCGCAGCAGCCCGAGCCTCGGTGCCTCTGCAAACCTCAATCCTGTTGTTTTCCACCCTGCTCTTAACTTTGCCACCCAGGAGGTGAATAAATTAATCTCGCCAGCAGGAGATACCCTAATTGGTTTGGAGAAACAAACACATGATTTTTATTTTAAAAATATTTCATTCCTTTCATCATAGTCATTTCTGCAGAAACACAGTCAGAAGTTGCTGTGTAGGAGTATGGATTTCTGGTAACAAGGCCACCTACACAAATCCACTGCAGGAAATAGGAAGCCCATACCTAAAGCCTTCATTGTCTAGGGCCCAATTTTGCAGAAGTGCTAAGCACCGCTCAGTCCTGCTGAAGGCAATGGGAATAGATGATGCTGAGCCCTTAGCAGGAGGTGGTCAGGATTGAACCATCCTAAATCTTGACTTAGTGAGTCATAGTATTGCATGGCATTTGATAGTCAGGAGAATTCTGAATATTTGCACAAAAATCCCCACATAATAGATGTATTAAAGAGGATATTATTTATTACATCTTGTTTTGGTACTAGGAAGAACAAGAATACTTGCTTCTTCCCACATCTCTTCTAAAAGTTGTTTCATTTCTGTGAAAAGCTCCCGTAATTTTGATACATAAGCGTTTTCAACTCATTTCCTCTTGGATTTGTAATATTACTATTCTTAATACTGGAAACAATAATAAAATTGCTTTCTGCACAAGGTTCCCAAGCATTTATTTCCCCCATGTAGTGACCTACTTTACCAGGATTCAACAAAGAATATCTATTTGTTTTGCAGCATGAACGGAAATAATACTTAGGACTGTCGGCCATTTTGGTAAATACTTTATTGGTCCCTAATATGAAGGAGAAAGCTGAAAAGTTGCCGGGTAAGGGATGCTTTTACCAAGTTCTATTCTCAGCTCCAATTAATTTTCTGCTTACTGTACCTCCGCTGGCATGTTTTGTGTTTTTTTATTTATTTTTTTAATTATTATTTTTTTTCCATCTTGGAAAAAAAAAATCGTATTTTTTTTTCTGCAAAATGTACCTTTTGGTCCACAAGTAACAGCTTAGACTACCAGAACTGAAAAAGTTATTGAAAAATCTTTGTTTGCTGTGTTCATTTGGAAAAGTTATACGCGAATCTGGTTTCTCTTTCCCTGTGTAACCAATTAGCCATCAAGAACTGAATAACTGACAGCTTTGGAAATTAGTGACAGGGAGAAACATTTCAAAAACTTATGGATTTTAACACGGGATTACCAATCCTGCCTACTTGAAGTGGCAGAAGAGGCCTTGTCAGAAATCTGAAGCAATGAATAAAAGAAATCCAGATGTTGGGTTTGGTGGATAGCTTTTTAAGATGAAAAGGGTAGTTCTTTGTGACCCACTGTTTTGGACCTCATCTATACCTGGGCCTTGTATTACTTTATAAACTTTTTTGGAGGGGAGGGGTAGGGGGCAGAAAAAAAAAGACGAAAAAGGTGGTGGGGGGAGAAACTTTGTTAAATTTATGCACCTCCCTTTCCAAAATGAGCTATTCTGCAGCTGCCATCTTTGACCTTGCATACTGACTACATCATATGGACTGATTTACAAAAAACATTCAAAAGGTGTGTGGAAACCACACTTCTGTGGATTTCATCTTTGGCTGATTATGGCATAAGCTATCTAAAGAGGAAACATCTGGACCCATCACCTTAGCTTTTTTTTTTTTTTTTTATAAAATGGGGAACACAGATTTTTAAAATCTGAAATTGAGATGATCTGATATGACATTTTTAAAAGTCCATATAAATGTGGCTTGTTCCTAGTGAAATACCTTCCTGTGTTTATAAATCAAACTTACAATGTTTGCAATCAATTTTTCCTTGATGTTTAGATCTCTTATGGTTCTTCTCATTTATAGGTCTGAAAGAATTTACAAGAAAGCATATATCTGTTTTCTGTGTGTTGAGGAAATTGAGTAGAGGCAGATGAGGAAGAAACCACACTAGGAAAGAGCTTCATACAATAGTGTGGATCTGCAAATTTTGCTAGTTTTATTTGAACTAAGCTACGTTTTTGAGCAGAGTGCTTTAAGATAACATGAGAAACTGGCTAGGTTAGCTGTTGAGTTTGTTTCCTATGGAAACCTATTTTTTAATTTATTTAATGTTGGGGGAAGCGGGGGAGGGTTGTGCTTTTTGCAGTGAAATTTCTGTCCCCAGCTAGAACTGATCAAACTTTCAAAGGGAATAAAGTGGCCTTGAGAAAAAGAGCGAGCTCGCTGAGACTGCAGACCCCGAAGCCAGTACGGGGACTTCCCATGCCAGGTCCCGCAGCCCTTGCTGGCCCTGGGCACCTGGGCAGCTCACGTACCTACAGCAGGCTCACGTCGCAGTTTCTTCTCCCGTCTGGGAGCCCTGCATGCTGATGTACTTGTGCTATGGGGCAGACATTGCCTTTGAACCCTGTGCTGCAGGGACTAGCTTGCCACAGCTACCAAACCTAGCTATTCAAAAGCTTGATGAAGTGTATCTGCGATGCCCTGCAGCACAGCCCTGCCTTGTGGCCCTGAACTGTAGCACCGGAGTGGCAATATCCATCCCACCCTTGCCTCAGCTTTGTCCTTGGGCTTAACCTGCTGGGTTTTCGCTCCAGGGAAGTAAGGGCTAGACTTCTGCTCCGTGATAACTCCACGGTGCACAGACCCTCTCCTGTGTAGGACTAAAATATTGCAGCAAATCCACCTTCTGTCCAAACGACACTTCTAAATGTATGCTTGCATTTGTACTTATTGCATGTTAAAACTATGTGAAACTCGAATAGTGGCAAGACTGTGAGATTTGCGTGCGTGCCTACAGCATGCACGTCCAAGCACACGCATCAAAGACTAGGGGAATAAATGCATGTGAAATTTATGGCTGTGCCTAGAATCTTTCATGCTTGCAACTCAGGTTGGACAATTTTGCTTTGTTCCTATTCACAGTGTCGAATGTCATTCAGACCAGCGAAAAGTGACTTGAGCAATTGCAAGTCTGTAGTTGGTGGCAGCCAGACCTCCGAAGAAGTTGATAGCTATGGTTTTAGGTCCCCAACTCTATGCCAGTGGACCCCTCAAATTATCAAAAAGCAAAGGACAAAGAAGGGCTGAGGCTTTTAAAGGTAGGTGCCACAGTCCCTACCGTTTGGGATAAAGTCTGAACTGCTCGTGCATGTTCTGCTGCTCTGCATGGGAGCATGTTTCCTATTAGCCAGCTCTGCTGGGCTCCTGACTCAGCAGGAAGACTTGGATCATGGATAAAAAGCCCTTTTTCTGTCTGTACCACTTAAGGAATTGGGCACATATAGATCAGGTTTTGGAGTCTCAAATTTCCCAGGTCCTCTGTCTTGCCCCAACCCTAACTGTGTGTTTTCCTCGTGGGCCCCGTCTTTTTCCAGCAGTAGATACGTACAAGCTGTTAAGCCCCTGATATTCTGAGCTGCCTTTAATTTAAGGCAGGTGTCCATCTGTCTTGCTTGCAAGCTCTGGCCAGGCAGTTTCCTGAACACTTATATCTTGGGTCACTCTCCACCCCCAAAAGGCCATTGGAATAAGACGCATTCATCCCGGTGTAGACAGTCTCTTAAAGGTCAACACACTCACCTTGGGGCAAGAGTGTAATTCTCAAATCCTTGTTCCTCTTGACTCGAAGCAAGACTGCCATTCCAGCTTTCCCACATCCCAAGAGAGGGCCACAAGTGTCCCACAGTGGATCTGTCTCTCTGCTTGAAGTGGTTCCATTTGATAGTGATATTCCCAAAAAGAGAAAATAAGTCTACAGAGCTGTGGTCAGAGCGCTCAGGGGGACTGTGTGAAAGGCAAGTTCAGTTCTCTGCTCCCCTAAGAGCATGTCTGTAACTATTGATACAGAGTGGGAGTTTCAGAAAGTGTGGTTTGGGGGTTTAGCTTTGAACAACCAGCTAATAATTACAGTATTTTGTACTGGAGTTGTGTGAAAAAGTGTTGTGTTCTTTTTTAAAAAAAAGAAAAGGTATCCAACCGCATATTTCAAGCCCCAGCTGGATGGTGTTTGTTAGCCTACTTTCAATCGTCATTAAAAGCCACAGAGGAGGGAAATCAGCATCACTCATCTTAGATGTTAGTAACTGGATGCCCTCTAGCGAGACTGTGCCATGCTCTCAGGTCTATAGGTTCCTTATTCCCTTAGAGAGGAATGAAAAGGTTCGTACATCTTTCCTTGGTGTAAAAATGTAGGAGTGCATCCTGGAGTTGAGCACTGTGTGAAATGCCCGCTGAAATCAGAACTGTATGTGTGCTCAGCGGGGACTTTCACAGTAACTTTGGGCTGTAGCGAAGGGGTGGTCATTGCCTTGTGTCCACTGGAGCAACTCCAGAATTACTCTTGTAGGAATTCTTTCCTCAAATGTCAGCGATCATTGCAGTCCATAGGCCGAGCAGGTTGTTTGGTCCCCTACAGCAGGAGGCACGCAAGCCGTGTGTACAGCTCACGCGTGTTGGAGGATGTCTGCGGAACATCCGTAACTATCCGATTATTTCCTCTCTGTGCCCGAGTGCTGTAAATTGCATCAGGCACCTGTGGCTGGTTTCTGTTAGCACTTGTAACTGAGTTTTGAAAGAAAACTTGTGTTCTGAAGCATCTTAGGAGCATTATTTTTCTCATCTTCGTTTTTACATGGGTAGGGAAAAAAAATAATTTTCAATCAAATTGTGGCAGGGAGAATAAGTTCTGAGTGAGCAGGAGGGCTGATAGCGATGATATGGATGCAGTCTCAACAGTCCTGATTTGGCTTTGATGCCGGTGTTTTGGGAGAATGAACGTCTGCAAAAAACACACCACCTAAAGGCAATACATTGTGCCAGTAGGCTCGCAAAGATTGCCAAAAGCACCAGCCAGCAAACGGAAGGAATTTAAGTCCTATGCTACTGTAAGTTATTTGTTAGGGTCACAGAAAGATTTAACCCATGTCAGAAAAAAGTGCTCTTGCCAGCACTTCCATATGTCTTGTGTGGTGATGGCGAATTCTGGTGCCCAGCGCGCTTGCCGCTGCCTGAGTCTTTCTGAAAGTCTGCGTACCATGCCCAGAGGTGTTTAAAAGCAAGTGCACTGTGGCAGTGTTTGATTTATATGAACTCGATAAGGAGGTTCCCAGGGAATGGGTTCTTAGCATTTCAAACATGCGGTGTGACTTCACCAGGCAGCTTGCAGGACATCAGAGTTATTCTGCAAAACTGCAAATGACCAGTGTTTTAATATCAAGTGCCTCATCAATTTAGCAAAATATTTAGGCTCCCACTGTAACTGTTAGTAGGACTCTTGGCATGTGAAAGTACACAAAGGTTTTCTTTTCTTACTTTCTCCCCACCCTCTTTTAAATACCAAGATTAGGCTTACCTAAAAAGAAGCCATTGTTTTTCTGCAACATTAGAAATTGACCCTGTACTTACTGCTCCAAAACAAACTCATGCCTAATGGTGAGAGCGCACAGCACCCCTTTCCAGTTAACTACATGAGCACCTCAAGCAATGAAAGACTCCTCAATCTCTTGCAGTCATCTGTGCCTGGCTAGCATGCTGTTTTACACACATTTAGCACAGGCACACCTGCAAAGAAATGCAGTTCCTTCCTTGCAGTGCCTTCAAGAATGTGAGAAAGGACAACAGTCCAGTGTCTAAAGTTGCCAGCTCAGATTAATTAAAACACCCTCGCAACTTAGATAATCGCCTTTTGTTTTGTTTTTCCAAAGCCAGCTGAAGATTTCCTTCACCGTACTGTGGGACTGGCAGGATTGTGGGACTGCACTATGGGACTGAGAGAGAATAAAGAACTTCAAGTTGCACAGAGGAGATAGCAGTAAAGATTAATTTTAAATTGCCATCGAATTGGCATGTTTCACAATATAACTTGTAAGTAAAAATTTTTTTCATTTGAACTACTTTGCATTTTATTGAAAACCCTGTGCATTTTCATTTAAAAACATTTTTCATTGGAAGTAATTTGCAACATTATCTCCCAACCAGCTATCATCCCTTAGCAATGCTTTGATATTTAGGTACTTGCAAAATACAAATTGCAGTTCCACTTTCCTTTTTGTGCAGTATCCAGCTAGCACGAACACTCAAACTGAAAACTCAGCTTCACTGACGTCGCAGGAGGAGGGGTCCCGACTGGAAATACATATTGCAGCATCTGAATTGCAGCCATCCATCCGAGGGGAACTTGCAAATGCCAGGTGAGAAGCCAGCCTCCCCGTCAACACGGAGGGGTACAGGGATGCAAAAAATGGGGCTCACAGCCACCTGCTTCTGGGTCAGGATGGAGCCAGCCACTCTGCATCAGGTGCTGGTCTCTGCACTCACACTGATGACTTCTCTTGGATTCAGGGGCCTTGACAGACGGGTCCCTTCACGCAAGGAAACCCAAATCACTGCTTTGCCTCCTTCTCAGTGTTTTAGTGCACAGGAATTGACTCCAAGTCTCCTAGAAGCGCCCCAGCTTTTATGTTAGAGTATATTTTTGAGTATAGAGTGAATGGGAAGAGTAGGAGAGGGGCACAAGTAATCCGTCTCCTCTAGTGAAACGGCTTTATTTAGGCAAAGCTACTTGAATAGTCAGTAGAACAGAGCCCAGGAAAAACATCTGCTGCGTACATTGCCAGTTCATTGACCTGAGTGTCCCCAGCCCAGTAAAAGGGTGAAATTCCTAAATGGGCAGTTCAGTGCCTGTTCCCCACAAAAGCCTAACTCTGAGCTCAGCCCTTGGCTTCAGTCAGGCTCCTTTTCCTTCACCGTGTATAGAAATGTAAATAGTAACATCCCTTAAGGTGTGGAAGGATTCACAATGACACTGAACATCATTTGCAGAGAACCACAGCACGGCTGTGGGCTGCTGTCGATGTTGCTGTTAGTCATCATGCTGGGTGGCTGTGGCTGAGGGCGAGGCAAGATATCCCTCACCATAGTGCAGACAAATGCAGCATGAGACACTTGTTCTATTACGTTAACACTTGCAAGTTCTGCACTAATTCAGACACAGTCCAACATTCCAGACTTAAGAGATTAACATGCAAGCCAGAAATAAAATTTCCTCATCAGTAGGTATGACTATGTGTCTTTTTCCTACCTTCAAAAGTCAAGTAACAGGATTAGAACAGGAAGAGAGATGTGACATGCATCATAGGTAAACAACAGTCATCAATCTCTTCCTGTGGCAGCATTAAAAGTACAGTCACTCTAATAGGCTCTGGGATTCCCCATAATCTACTAGAACTTCAAATTTCCCTTTCTGATTATGAGTGGTTAGCACTAGAAACTTTTAATCAGCATAGTGGAAGAGCGAGAGGAATCGTGATAGACTATTGCACCTAGGAATTTCTCTCTTAGAAAGAAAGGATAAAAGAAAGCAAAAACTTACTTGGTGAACTAACACTTCAAAATTATTTTTGAAAATTTACTTTTCATTGTAAGCATACCAAGTCATTAAACACACCATGTCATTAACTTGCAAAACAGTTTTATTTCACACTATACAAAGTTAATAGACATCTTAAAAAGCTTACAGTACTGTAGGTTACATCTACGGCCACTGAACATGTTAATAGGGGACTTCACAGATCGCTGAGGGTTTTTTTTAGGGCACTATGCAATCCCTGTTCTGCCATAGGTTTAAGCCCACTTCTGTATATCTTAGGGTTTATTCAGAGAGAGTAGTTCAGAGTACAAAACTTGGATGCCTTGGGCAGAACGTGCCAGCTCCACATCTGCACACTAAGAAGATACGTAAATGAACACCTCCCCTTTCTAATGCTGAAAGTAATTCTCCCCCTGCTGGGCCCTTACAGCTCATCAGAGCTGAAGCAGCTGTAATAAGGAGCTAATCCAGGAGCTGTCTCTTCCTTTCTTCTACAGAGTTGTATGGAGACAAACCTTGCTAGTAGCTGTCAAGCAGCTGAAGCTGTTTGGAGAAAAGACCAATATTGGTGGAATTCTGTCCTCTCCCTTCTCTTCCCATTGGACCCTTTCCTGACATTTTGCTACCTAGTTGCCACTTATTGGCAGCAGTAACAAACTCCCCTTCAGACAGCTTATTAGAGAGAGACATGGTTTAGGGTTATACAGTTCCCCTGCAGTTTCGAAGCCGATTGTCTGGTCAGGACCCAAGGATAAACTCTCCTTGCAGAAGCATCTAATCAAATGTCATGTTGTGTGTCACTGCCGTGTCACCATAGTGTGGATGGAAGTGTGGCTCTCCAGTAAGTCCTGGATTGACACTATATACAAGAAATATTCAAGAAAATGAAAGTACTCAATAACAACAACAAAAAGCTGTGATGTCTGAAATGAATTTGGACTGCATGGATCTAAATATATTCAGTGTTTCACAGCTGTCTAAGGTGAACTATTTTTTCCACTTCAGATGCAGCTCCTCTGTGCAACTTGACCGTAAGCAGCCAAAGAGAGAAATTACCCTCATGTGCGTGCCCTAGAACTGAGCTCTCCTTGGGTACTCAAAATCATTGCATAATAACAACTCTGTAAAGTCCTGGGAGTAAGAGCAATGGCACAAGATGCTGACTGGTTATACAATAAACTTTGATAATCCAAGCAGGTTAGACTCAAATAAACCAGGGTTCAGATAATCAGATCATGGAACAGTTAAACAACAGAACACCTACTGATGGCACACCACTCTGAATGAAGAGCCAAAACTGGTTGTCTACGTTTGCTTCCCTTAAGGTCCAAAAACAACTTGCCAGGAGAATACAGTGTTTCGTACAGAAATAAATATAGATATGCAATTGATTTCAGAGTTTTTCCTGGAAATCAACAAAAGGACACAAACACCAAAAGATAACCTAAAAGCCTTAAAAGGAATAAAAATACTGTGCTTGTACTTTCATTCTTTAAGGTGTTATAAGCTGATCTCTTTATTTTGTAGCCTTAGGAAAGTCAGACTTGGCCTTTCCCAGAAGCAGTGGTAATCTTCACATCTCAAGTGAAACGTCATTCAGTTTTTTTAGTTAAATAGTTAGGACACAGCATTCTTTATCCAAAATGGCAATCACTGAAATCCTCATTTGGGGGCCAGGGAGTAGAGGACCCTACCTTGCAGGTTCAGTTCATCCTTACTTTTCATTTTTGCACTATCTCATTTGAACAGTTCTTTTGGGTACTGAAGTCCCCCTTCCCCAATTAACTTTGCTGAAAAAGAAGAATGAGCCAAAAATCTGTCCTTTCAGACTTTCCTTACATGGCATAAAATATGTATGGGAGACAAGCCCCCTTTTTTTTTTTTTTTTTGTCTTTTCCTGGTTATCTTTCAGAGCAGCTGTAAAGCAAGGCAACAAATACTAATATAAGCTAGTTTTCTTCATGATTCTCAAAAATTCTTGCTCGCTTACTTCTCCATCTCCATCTCGATCAGCTTCATCAATCATTTCCTACGAAACATATTGTACATCTGATCAGGTACTGGGCTTGACTCTAAACACAAGACCTCCCATTCACTAAAAAACAACAAATCAGAAGTACTTCATACGAAAACATAACAACGTATTTGATTATTCTGCACTTTTCTAATCTCTCAGCTCTTTTTGGATAGGCATGAATTTCCCACCCAGTCCTTAGGAGCCATGAGAATCGGTCTGTTCCTGCTAGGAAACCTCTGGCAAGTCAGAATTTACCTGAAGTTCTTCATCTGTCAAATTTTCTCCCAGCTCCTTGGCAACCCTCTTCAAGTTTTTGAATGAAATCTTTCCTGTCCCATCATCATCAAATAATCTGAAAGCTTTCAAGATTTCTTCCTTTGAATCCTTTTCACTCTAAAATGAAAGTAAAATATGCATTAATGATAAAACACCTGCTACTGAGATATCCCTTTACAGTATTTTTTTACGCTGTTACAAGATTTTTATTTATTTATTTAAAGAATTCCTACCATTTTTTGAGTCATCATAGCCAAAAAGTCTTCAAAGTCAATGGTGCCGCTTCCTTCTTTGTCAATATCTGCTATCATTTTCTTAATTTCTTCTTTCTTTGGCTCGAAGCCTAAAGCACGCATCGCAACCTGTGCCAAAAAGCAATTCTGTTAGGAGGCCACCAGAATTCTATTGGCAGCAGCTGCACTAAAGCTCATTTAATTTCCTCTTCCAAAACTGAAATAATAGCTCACTGCAAGGAAGACATCCTGCTAGTCTTACCTGCTTGTTTCATCTTTCCAATTAGTAATAGTGTAGGTTTGATATTTGTAAGGCTCAGCTGTATTTTCTCTTTGGATCCATGTGGAATGGATCCATTTCTGAAACTAAGAGAAACTTTTTGTGTCTGAATTATGTAAAAGTTCCAATCTACATTTCTGAACTATAGATGGATTTTCAGCATAGTTCCTAAAAGGACTGGATCCTCAAAATGGGACATCAAGGGAGAGATCAGGGATGTGATCTCACTCCATCTGAAATTTAGGGCAAAATGCCTATTAATTTTGATGGTTTCAGAGTTACGTGTGGTTAACTTACACAATTCAGTACACAGATAGAAGAAATCCAGATGTAGAGCTCTTGGCACTTTTGGCTACATGTTGGGGCAACTGACAAGACTCCATAAATCTCTCAGCCTCAGCAAATCATCAAGAATCAAGAGTGACTGCTGTGCTAATTAGGGAAAAGAAAAGCAAACCTTCTGGGTCTTGCAGAGCACAAGCAAAGTATTACTGTAAAAACAGGTGTTGTTGTTTGGAACGTTGTACAAATGCTTAACATTAATGTTGTTTAAAACCAAGCTCTGGTATTTCACCAGCGTAGAACAATGACTTCACTACTGAAAAAACTACTAGTAATTTCCCAGTGCTGGTATGGCAGATGATTACAGCATATTTAATTCAGAGACTGAAGTTTCATGAACACATAACTTGAAGAAGGTTTGACCTGAGAACATTCATTCTTCCTACATGATCTAGTGGAAATATAGGGCAGAAATTTTCTCGCTAAACATTTTTCTACTGGAAAATGCCAACTCACCAAAAACTTCATATTTAACTGAAGTGTGTTTTCTGACTAATGCTTTGTGATGGGATAACTCGGTGTTCTATTTTTTCTTTCAGAGGGGAGCACTTTCTATTGTAAAATATCCATATTTTGGAATTAATTTTGAAAAAGAAAAAGTAGTATTAAGTGGCCAGTGCTAGAACAGTTCAGTCCATTTTAAGAACTATGTTTTCACATGTGTAATCTGTGTTCAGATAACACACTTGCCTTAACCAAGTGTAAGTACACCCAAATAAATCCTGAGTTAAGTTACAGGTTTAGGTAACCCCATGCTTTTAGGTAACATACACAGAAGCTGAGGCAGAGTGCTTATCCTTGAGAAATCAAGGTCAAGGAGATAATTAAGAGAAAAGGTTCAGGCCTGGCGGGGGGGAGATGCTGGCAGGGAGAACAGAACTAAAAACAATCTTCCCCTTGTACTACTGTGTGTATGCATACACATTACCTGAATTGCCACTGAAGTGCAACTCAGATCTGTTTTTTTTTTTTTTTTTTTAAATAAAAAACAGGCAATTTTGGGGCTACATATAGGAAAATATAGTACTATCTTTCCTGAATATGTGCAAAACCTGTGTGTTTAGTTCCAGGATGAAGAAAAAATTTGATATTCTGACATTCATCCCAAAACAACAGAATTCTAGTTCCCAGAAACAGTGACCTTAGCCAGTCATACAAACAGAAACGCGTACTGTTAATTCAGGAACTGTTTAGTTTCTCTAATGCTCAGGTATTCAAAGCTACCTGACCAACCCATGTACTAGAGAAGCCTGCCTGCTCTGTATTACATAGAGAGCTTTCTCAGGTTAATCATGTAGTATACCTCAAATTCAGTCATGACAGCAAGCCATCACCGTTGTTCATACACCAAAGCTGTATTAAAATAGAGCAAGTTAGGGCTGGGCAAGCAGAAAAAGCAGCTACAATTTTGTGACCAATGATACTTCCATCCAAGAAAAAAAAGCTTGAAAACCTTGAGTTCTTTTATGTCAATGCTTCCAGATCCATCAGTATCAAACAAATCGAAAGCTTCTCTGATCTCCTGCTTTTGCTCTTCTGTAAGTTCAGGTTTCAAGCCACTTTTCTTCCGCTGGGCTGTACTTAAGCCAGGTTTCCTATAGTTGGATGCCTTCAGAAAGAGAAGGAGAGAAAAATGAGAAATAGCCCACTCGGGAAAATTCAAAACACAACTAAACTATAAATAACAACAGCAAAGCTGTAGCAGAAGTGAGAGACATTCTTTGCAGCAACTGGCAGACTGCAACTGGGTCTCTGTGTGCATCTTCCTAGATTATTGTAGAAAGAAACCAAGCTGAAGACTTTGTTACATGGGAAGAAGCATCTGGGCTTCACGTGTTCAGTTTTAAACAGAAAGATCACCAGTTAAAGAGGTAATGCCAGCGAAAACAGGCAGTCTGAAAAAGAACACTCCATGGAAGTGACTAAGGCCCTTTGCACCTCCTGCTGGTTGCTTTGGTCTGTCAGGACTGTTTTCAGCTGGAAAGCTCAAGTAAATCATCCTCACAGCGAAAAAAGACTGGTTATATTGGGTCTTCATTGGAAGTGGGAGTCAAATTTAGGCAGTCCTCGAACTCAGTATTGAAATGTGATGTCTGACAGAATCTGCTCTGTTGGAGCAAAGTTTAACAGAAGCTGTGTAGCCCTAGCTTGCCTATCCACCACCGAGCTGTGGCACTAGATAACAACATGCTGCAGTAGCAGTGAGATCAACACAAGATCCATCTCACAAGGAGAACTAATCTGCTTGCTTGTGCATCACCATCTGGGATGCTACTGAGACCTTTCCTGCTCCTGGTGTATGCTAGTGCAGTACAGAGCATTTGCCTTCCTGCATGTTGAGTGGGCAAGATTTTTCCTTGAATACAGGTTTCCTTGCATAGCAGCAGCAGACAGCTTTTATTCCTTCAGTGTTGAGTCTGCACAGATGATTGATGGAAAGAAGGGCTATCCCTCCCACCCCCAACTTTAACTGATAAGCTTTAAAAAAGTAAGTAAAACAGATATAAAGAAAGGAATTTGTTTTCTGGTCACTGCTCAGCAGTCTCTTGCCTCTGTTGAATAGTTCCAATTTTTTGGCTGGAATCTCTCTTCGAAATACCCAATGTGTAACACACAAGATTCCATTTTGTTGTATTAGGAAATGAAATTTACTTTTAACATCATTGTCCTTCCCTAGTTGGACTGCGAACCAATTTGTCTGGCACAAGCCTGACTTTGCCACGCTATTAACACAGGAATCTCATTTTCACTAGTTATATTCTGCTCTGGGAGAAACCCAGGAGACCTCTTCCTGACTATAAAGAAATACTAATGTGCTACCTGAATCTCTTTTGTTACGTGCTGTGTATACACCCACAAATGCAGTGAAACTTTGGATGATCCTGAGGAGTAGCACGTGCATCGCTCCCTGTCCACTTATTTCAAAACTGAGTTGTGCTGAATTTCTTCTGAGCAAATCCATTTAATCTGTTCCAGCTTCTCGCCTGCCCAATACCACTTAAGCGTGCCAAATACTACAGGGGATTGAATGAAGCGGAGGAGGTCAGAAAGCTGTGCTAAGACGAACCAGGCGTATTCCCTCCGGGCCGCCCCGCACCCCGAAGGCGGGTGACATTTTGCGATCCGTGGTATTTTACCTGGCGGGAGGGCTGTTTCCCACAGCGACACGTTTTGGAGGGGCCTTCCTTTCCCTTACTGGCGCCTCGGGCGAGGAAACCAAACCGCAAACCGGGAAAACCGTGCGACGGTTGCCGGCCCTGGCAGCCCGCACCGCCGCCACGCCACGCCAGCCCCCCGCAGCCCTTCGAACCCAGCGGCTGCCTGCCCGCGGCCGGGAACCGGCGGCGGGGTAGCGCGGAGGGCTCCGCGGCCCCGCGAAAGCCGAGCCCCCGGCCTGCTCCCGAGGGCAGAGCCGCGGCGGGCCCAGCCGGGAGACTGCGCCAGCCTTCCCGCAGGAGGCGGCGAGGGGAAGGGAGCCCGGGGGGGGGGGAGGGGCGCTCACCATCTGCCCGCGGCCGCACACACGCCCGCAC
>VXAL01018742.1:123946-150801 GCA_013399475.1 Chauna torquata
GGCAGGCGCCGCCGAACCGGTGAGAACGCGGCACCGCCCTGCCGGGGGCCGACGAGCGGGCCCTCCGGCGGGGAGGGAACGGCGCGGTTGCGCGCACGCGTCACCCCGGTAGCTGCGGGGCGGCTGCCGCGCGCCCGTTGGCCCGTGCGGGGGTGTCCACCCCTCCGCCCGTCTCCTCGCCGCGCTCCGCTTCCCGGGTGTCGGTAGCGCGGGGCGGGCGCGCCGTGGGCTCGGCCGCACCGCTCTAGGAAGCCGGCCTTGTTCCCCCGTTAGGAACAACGGGCTCTGAGGTAGGCACGCCGGGGCGCGGCGGCTGCCCGAACGGCTGGCGTTCCCCCGCCGAGCGGCGAGATTTCATTCAAGGCTTTTTTTTTTTTTTTTTTTTTTTTTTTTTTTTTTTTTTTTTTGCCAGCATTTCACAGAAATAAGTGAATTTGGAAAGCTGGTCTGGTCTAAAAGCTTGTCATTTTAAATTAGCCTTCGTGGCTGCAGCGCTGTAAGGCAAAGTGAAGCCGTTAAGCGTTTGGCGTCTCTCTTGTACCCCACAGTGCTGCGCTTGAGAATCCTAACACCCGTGTGTGTAAACACAACAAGCTGTCTAAGGCCAAATTTCATTTTGCTCGTTTGCTTGCAGAGACAGGTGTTGAGGCAGGCTGCAGTAGGTCAGCGTGCGAGTCAGCAGAGGCCGTCTGTAGTTGGTGTCTCAGCCATGGCTGTCTCCTGCATTACTGGTTTTGCTTGTTCAGTTACTCTTCAGGATACCTCCTCCTCTTTCCTGACCTCTCTTCTGTCTGGCTCCGAAATGTAATTCCACCTGATCTTTACCTTTTCCAACTCAGACTGGATGGAAAAAGGTAAGAGGTCAGAGAATGGCAGGGGGAGGAAGAGCCAAATTTTGGATCTGCTATATATTGGTTCCTACAGTGTGTTAATTTGTAGTGGGATCTTCTTGCCAAAATAACATGCGTAAAACAAAAGTGGGGAAAGTATCACAAGATCATAGAACACACATGCCAGTGATTGTGCAAGCAATGAAATAAAAACATTCTTTCCTGTAAGCGTGTGCCATGCCTTCATCTGTTTTTGCAGCCAAGTCCTTGGTCCATTTGGTTCAGGTTTATATATCTACAGGAGTACAGGCCAGTGTCCAAAATGAAGCTACAGTTTTAAACTATGAATATAAGGTGAAAGCAAGAAGCACATTTTTCAAGTAAAATTTCAGAGAAGATTTAGCTAAGTACCTTGCAGTTGGCTGTGCTGAGGTTTGGTGGAAGTGCATCACTTTGGTAGAACGTGCTGCACTAACTCTAATTAATCCATCTCATAACTAGCCCTGGCTTCACATTTATTGAGATAAAAATGCCGTTCTAATACGACAACAGCTTGTGTTGCTGAGCTGAACCCTTGTTCAGAACTGGCTGGAGAGTACAAAGTTTTCTGTACTGGAGCATGGAAACCCCCTTCCCAACAGTCCTGCCATAATTGTCTCCCACCCAAACAGCAGCATGGCCTTCTGCGCAGAGCTATGTGTCTGTCGAGGACCCAGATAGCAAGAGAGTATTATTTGGCCTGTTTAGTGTAGTTAATTTAGCTATTTTCTAAGTTTTATGAAGAGAACCACAAATTGGTTATTTAGTCTTTCCACCAAAACAAGAACAGCCTGAGAAGTGACTGTTACTAGTTGAGAACTTCTTGAATTCTGAAGCAGTGATGTGAAAAAATCACTGTCTTAGTAAATCCTTAAGAGAAATCAGATGGAATGAGTTTTTAGGGGAGTGGGGGAAACATGTTTCATATCAGATTCCATGGTCCAATGATCTTTTTGTTTGTTTGTTTCAAAACAAGCTAGCTGTGATATTAAGATAAGATTCTCATTAAGAAAAAAGAGGCTTTTTAAAAATTATTATTACTGAAAGTACTGATACAGATACATAGCATACCTAGACTGTTGTCACAAGAGACCAACAAGAAAAATTTCCAGAAAAACCCTTTAGCAGGTGGGATGGAGATTTTCAGTTGTGCACTCCCAGTGCAGTTTTAAAGTCAAAAGTACAGATTACGGATAACGTTAGAAAAATATAATTTCTTGGTTAATGATTATTTTGGTACTTGAAGATGTATCTAGTAATTGAAGGGAAATTCTTCTGTCACTTTGGGCTGCACTAGAACTTTCGGGCTGTTAGCATATAAAGGTTATTTTTTACTGCCTACTCTACTTTTTAAATTTCCACTTTGTCTTCATTTGAGTTAGTATTCAGACGGACTTTCACTGAGTGGGGTAGCAAAAGAGGTTTTGATTTTGCAACAGTTCTGCAAAGAGACCTTTATGGAGATGAAATATTATTTGAATCTGAACATAAAAGGTGTAAGAGCTATGACTTCTTAATTCTTGGTGTGTATACTTTTTTCATTTAAAAAAAAAAAAAGGAGCTTTGGTTTAATCCATGTGGTCTGCCACAGGAGTGTGGTATGGAGAGGATTTCAAGAGAGAGAAGATTTATTTTTGGCATGTTAAAACTGAGTAGTAGACCAAAGCCTTAAAGTCTTGGCAGTTTGCTTTGTGAGGTATAAAGAGGTGGCATTCCTTTTCATGCATATTAAATGGAGTATTGATATATGTTAAATGACATAAATAGAATTTGGAATAAAATAAGTTTTATGTTTGTCCAGATTTGAAGGTTAAATTCAGTGACATAGCTATTAGTACCAAGATGGATCTGTACAGAGCACTTTGGTTTTGCATGCAATTGTCCATTCTGCCCTGGGGAACTTTTGCCCTAAGGAAGACAGCTGAAATTCCAGATAACGGGTCACGAGAGAACTGGTAGCTCTGTAAGGTTTGTACTGCTTCATGTTTAAGAAACGTGAAACTGGAATTACCAGCACTTTACTATCTGCCAGCCAAAAAAAAAAAAAAAAAAAAATTCCATGGTATTTTAATAATGCATCATTTCAGCAACTGTGTGCGTTGCTGTCTCATAATGAATGCACAGGATAAAGGATTGTTTTGTTCAGAGTGCCTCACAGAAGAGCTCTGTTCAGTGTTAAACTGTTAATTTAATTTTTTTGTGGTATGTCCTCTAGGGTACAGTGAGGATGGGACAATAAGTTTGTGTTCTGTTCACAGATGCTGCCCACTGGCCATGGCTTTCAGGGATGTGAACTCAAGAAGACATATTGGACTTCAGCAGCTCTCATCCTTGGCATTAGCTGGAAGAACATTACTGGGGCCAATGAAATCCTGTAAATTCATTGTGGATGAAAGCACCAACCAAAGCACATTGATTTGTTCTGCTGTTAGACTGATTGAAAGTTTAGATTTGACTAGTGCTGCCGGACAGCTTCTTAATGAAACCATTCAGGCACAAAACAAGGAGTTTAAAACTGGGATGAGTACCCTGTTGTTTCTTGTTGGTGCGTGGAGCAATGCCGTGCTGGAATGCCTCCAGCAGAATGTTCCTGTTTCAGCAATAGTATCTGTGATGTGTGAGGGGTTGAACTCTTGCTGTGAGAAAGTCCAGTGTCTTCAAATATCAGTACATGATGTAAATAAAGAGCTGTGTTCTAGCAGTGTTAGGCCAAACTCTTCTAAAAGCAAAACTTACCAAATTGCATGTGACAGTTTTCTAAATCCTCAGATTTTTCTGTATTTTCAGAAAGATATTTCTGCATCAGAGGAACTTGTTCCAGGAAATTCTTGTTCCCATCAAGAAGCTGATTGTAATTTTAAAAAGGGCCTGGTTTCACCTTTGGCTGGCTTTGCTTCTATAGCTTCCCCTGTCAAATCAGCGGATAACAAAAGTGCATCTGTGATTTCTGGAAGTGCTGTTACTGCATCCAGCTGTAAACCAAAAAAATTAACCCACAGCAGATACTTCAGCGCTCTAGCAAAAAGCCCTTTTTCAAGTGAGCTAGGTAATTCTCAGGTATACCTCTCAGGACAGTCAGCATATCCATGCGAATGTTATGGTTTAGGACACCTGGCAATGGCTCTGAGCCATGGAAATCAGCCTAGCATGAAACTGCTTAAAAGCATTGTTGCATATCAACACAAGAGAGCAGAATGCAGTGGCTCTTCCCAGTTTAATATTGCAGAAATTGTGACATGCTGTTTACCTGGCCTGCCTGAAAGCTATTCTTGTGTTTGCCCAGGTTTTATCACTTTAGTATCACCAGAACAAGCCACAGTTATCAAACACTTTGAAGACAAACCCCTTCGGATTCTGCTAGTGGATGGTGACCTAACTGAACAGTATCGTCACTTAGGTTTTACTAAACCATGTAACGTAAGGACCATATTGGAGCGTTCTAGCCTACAGGAAGACAGATCAGGAGACTTGTGGCTAAACAGTACCTTAGATATTCTGATAAGCTCTGAAGTAAACTTAGTTTTGGTCAAAGGAAATGTGTGTGAAAACTTAATGGAAGGATGCATTGCAAAGAGTATATTGGTAATTGGTTCCGTGACTCAGAACGTGCTGTGTGCCATTGGGGCTGCCACCGGCGCCCAGCCCGTGACATACCTCGCCCTTTTTGTTTTTTTTGTAACCCAGCTGAATGCTTCCTGCGTGGGGAGCGGGGCCCAGGTGGAGCTGTGGAGGGCCGGCGATGGACGTGCAACGGAGCTGGGTGAGCTTGTACCAGTCAGGATAAAAGTGCAAGGAATTGCCCTGCTCACGGCCGTGCTTACTACTGCTGTAGCTTCAAAGATGCAGCTCATTGAAGACCAGTTCTGGACTTTTGTGTATCGGCTCCATCATGCACTAAATGACGGGAAGGTTTTTCTTGGTGGCGGTGCAGTTGAGCTCTTATGCCTTAGTCACAGTCAGATGCTTGCAGAGCAGTCCTTAAAGCTAGCAAATAAAAATGCTGTGAAAGGGTTTCACAGTCCTTGGCTGGCAGCATCTTCAACAGAGTACAAGTCAGTTGTGCTTCAAGCACTAGCAAGTGGCTGGAACCAGTATCTTTCAGTGGTTATGTGTAACGCTGCGAAAGCAGCATCAGAGTTTGAAGCGCGTACCTTAATTGATCATCACCTCAGAAAAGCAGCCGACTGTGGCTCTCCCTCAGCATATGTACTGAAGGAGTTTAGAAGAGGAGATGTGTTCCGAGGTGGTTCTGTTCCCTTCACTGATGATGGAGAGGGTTTAAAGGTTTATGATAATGTTACAGCCAAGACGGAGGCATGGCGGAGAGCTCTAGACTTGGTGCTACTAGTGCTTCAAACAGATGCTGAAATTATCACAGGTCCCAAAAGAAATCAGCTGTTAAACTCACATGCATCAAGTGAGTTTATGTTTTTGTAGGACTTGGAGGTTTTTTGTTTGTTTGTTTTTGTTTTTTTTGTAAGTCCATGAGTCAGTGGGTGGAAGAAGTCCAGGTACAATCTACATTTCTTTATAAAGCAAGCATTTAGATGTGGTTATGACTTGAGAGTGTGACAGTGGAAATCTGCACGTGAAACAGTAACAAGATAGATCTAATTTCCCATTTCCAGAAACAAACAAAAATCACTTGTGCGCTAACATCTAACCCCAGCTATGTGTTTCTAACTAATGGTATTGTCTGGATGGACGGATGAAGCCAGCCAAGCTGACTTCTCTAACACTCAGCAGAACACATGAGCAGTTCTTTGTTCATTATGAAGAGGAGCACTGGACAGGCAGTACCTGTCAAGTCAAAGAAAAGTTTGATTCCTTGGATAAACTTATATTCTGAACATGTGCTGTCTGTATAAGGTATTTGGACTCGTGTACTGTAAATTATTCTTATTTAATGTCTTTTACTTCTACAGAAGGGTAGGGATTTATTATATAGCATTGGCATACTTGTCTGTGTTAGATGAGCAATATATCAATATATAAGATGTAACTTGTCTGTGTTAGATGAGCGATATATAAGACGTAACTCATAATTTTTAATTAATATCTTGCTCTTAATTTCTGTACATTGCAAGTGTAAGAGTTAAGTTCACAATAATTTACAACTGTTACCTCTTAAATTAAGAGATTGTATTGGTAGATTATACTTTTGCATACTTGTATGGGCAATATGTTTTCTATTTTGAAATATATACCTTTTGAAATTTCTTGGCTTTTGATATAAATTCAGGCTGAAGCCTCCCTTTTGGTACTATAGAGTGGATGTATCTCTACATGGTTTAGTTTATGTAGCAGGTAGGATTTTTAGATTGTTACATTTGTGCTCTTTCAGTTACCCTTGCAGAGAGGAAAAATGTAGTTCTATCAGCTGTTGGCTAAAAACTGAAAATTGATCAATCAGGGTGGTTAGGGCACAACCATAGTATTGTGTTTTAGCACTTAAAAATTGAAAGCAGAGCAATTCAGAAGTGGCACTTTGTTGCAAGAAAGAGGTATGTAACTATAGGGATATTTTTTCTGAAATTGGCATTTTGAAGCACTGAGTGTCTGATGAGTCAGGTGAAAACAGAATGGAAAAAGAATGGAAATGTTCATACTGAAGCAAATTCTTGCTTTTAGGAATTGATTCTCATTAAAATGCTGATGGCTAGCAGTACTTGGTTTAAGCAAGTACCCATTGTGAATGCTGCGGTAGTGAAAGCTAAGAAACGGGGTGGGCTGAAGGGTATGTTTTCTGCGTCCTAATTCAGTGAAAAGGCAGACAGGAAACGGGTTCGTTGTTTGATTTAGAGCGTTCACTACTTCTTGTTTGCTCTTTTAAGTGGACGTTTTTTTCCTCTGGGCTTACTTTCCTTGCTGTGTGTCCCCACTCCAGAAGACATTTTAGAGAATTACCCCAAATCCCTGTGATCACTGTTAGTGCCCCAGACTTGTACAGAGCCTTAACACAGTTCTCTACTTCTGTTCCCTGTTGGAGTTGCTCCTTCTGTCTGGGAAGGCCCTTCCCCCCTACCTGCATTTCAGGGTGCCAAATTCCAGAGGGCCTGAGTTAATGAAAAGGAAAGGCATTTCCTAAAATGTTTCCCCCACAGTGCCAACCATCACTAGATGTTAGACAGTATCTGATACTTTCTACCTCTCCCATGTTCTTGAATTTTTTATTTTTTTTAACTTCCCTTGATGTCTTCATCTCCGTAACATATAGCTCCATAACCTACACCATGCTCTGCTAAAAGTAGCCCTTTTCAAGACAGCTTATGAGTCTTCACAGCTGGAAGTTCTGAGTAGAAGTAGAATCCCAAGCTACTAAGGTTCTCAATTACCCTTAAGCATGAGATGAAAGTGGGATCCTTAGAAACATCTTTTGAATCCTGACCTGACCAGAAGCTCTAACTTAATTTTTATTAAGAAAAAAATTCACCTAAATGCATTTTAACCTGGAGCTTTCTTCTACACTGTACATATTTTAGCAAATTGTATATACAGATCTTACGTAGCGCTGTTTATCCAAGCGGTTCACACTAGGTGAATGACTGAATTATTTAGTATATAAGGCAAAGAAAGACACGGATAATGAAGTTCATCCTCAAATATGTTTTAGATGCATACAGGCATGTTGATTTATGAAAGTGATGTTATATGGTATATTTTCAAAGGTTGCATTGAGAGTTCTCATTGCTGAATTTAGTATTATATTTTCTAATTGAATGTAAATGGAAGGCCCTTAGGGAGGTTAAGGGAGCATATGAATTGCAGTTACTTTTCAGAAATATTAGAGAAAATCTTTTCTGTGTGTAGAAAGCTGTTCTCACAGTATTTGGCCATCTGATCTGAAAATGTAGATACTTTGTTTTTCTAACAAACTCTAGAATTCAATGGGTTTTGGCAAAATCTCAGCAGTGATATGTGGGTTTATAATTTTAAACAATAATTCCTAGCAGCATAAGGATCTAGTTAGATTAAAGTTGTAATCACACTGCAATTATATTTTCATTATTAATCAATTGGCAATTAATGTGTAAGTGCTTGGTCACACTCTTGATATGCCAAGACATGAGAGAAAAAAAGGTTTGGTAGGTCAAAAGAGGGAAGTGGAGCTAGTGGGTGGTGGGCGATAAAGGAATGGGAACCCAGCATATAAATAAATATAAACAACCTCTGCTTCTTTGCAAATGTTTGCAGCTCACGTTTGGCTTTATACTGTTTTTCTTGAACCTCCTATACTTAGCATTGCATAATCCCTGTTCCTAAGAAAAGATCCAGTTGCACTTTATTTGAATGATAGAGTTAAGTGGATTATGGAAAAATTTCATACATTAGTTGTACTGAAGTGGTCCAAATGCCTATTTATAGGGCTCTAAAACTCTGACAGCTCACACACCAAATGTTGAGAAAATCCAAAATGACGTAATTTTTCCAATCAGGCTTTTAAAAAGTACATAACGGTGTACTTAAATATTGCAACGCAGAGGCTTTCTAAAAAAGCCCTCAAACATTATAATTTGATTATTTAACAGTTGCTTTTCTACAGGCCAAGAAAATGGGAAACTTTGTAAATTAGCTGGACATTGTATCCTGGATTACTTAAATTTATTTCTTTGATACGCATAGAGGATGAATATGCAAGCTGTTTTCAAGGCATCCTCCTTCTGCAATGTGAAATACAATGTACATGTGTGGATTCTTCAGCACCAAATCTCCAAAACCTCTTTGCAGCGTAGAATCGGGTCCTGTGCATGTGTCTGGCACGACTGTCAGCACGGGAATTACTCCAACAGCTGCCATGGGCGAGTTCAGCTTCTCCCTTGGCAGGTGCTCCTCCTAGGGCACACAAAGGTTGTTTGGGTAGGGTGCGATGTGATGGAAGAGCTAAGTTTTCACGTTTGACATGCCGGGGATATGGGAAGACAGAAGAGGTTTTAGGGAAGGGATTTTCTCAAGAAGTAGGCAGCATCTGACTCCCTGGTGAAGCCCTGCCCTAGTCAGGTGCCTGGTTTCTCCAGTGTCCTACTTCGAATGGAGAAAATCCAGTGCAGGCCTGGACGGGGAACAGCTAGGATGCTACCACTAGCGTGTTGGTGCTGAGGTATTTTGACAAGCGTCAGCTGTAGCTTCTGAGGCTGCAGCAGAGGTTAGCAACAAAAGGGCTAACAATGTAGATTGCCCGTACGCACGTGCTGGGTGAATGAAGTAAACCGTAAAGGTTTATGGAAGCGTGCCCGTGCCTGCCTGGAGTTAACTCATGGTTCAGGTGTATGGCACCCTCACTCTGTCTCTTCCTACATATTACAACTTTATTTTCTGATAAAAAATACAGCTTTACTGAAACCAAATTTTACTTGTGTGTATCAGCTGGCATAACAGCAGGTATTACAAAGGTAGGAATATGCTGCAGAACACTAGCTAGCAGGAAACTGGTGAGCTGTGTTTCAGCTGCGCTGTGGCAGAAGTTGCTTTTCTAGCTATATTCCTCCAGAGTTTACAGTGCAGGCAGCACACTGGGAATTACAGAAGGAGATTTGCTGTGTGTGTTGCAAAGCCCAGCTTTCCAGAGGTAGGGTAATGCTGTCTAGTTCCCCTCTGTGCAGGGGGAAGTCTGTCAGCTTTCCTTGCATTTCTTTTCAATATTGGAGGAAAAACTTTGTTGCCTCAGTTGCCCCAGCACAAAGATGCTAGCTTAAATCCCAAAGGCAGAAGGAAGTCTTGATTATAAACTTGAGTACAAGGCTTACGTATACCTTAAAGCCAACCGTTAGCATTGGCTGAAGGTTTATTATGTTCTTTGCTTTGCTACAGCACGGTGGGTAAAGGAAAGAAAGAACAAAGGAAGGAGAGCTGGGACAGGCCGTGTCTCAAATCAGTTATGCTGTGGCTCCCTCTTTTCCCTTTGGACCTTCTCTCTAAATTCTTGCGTGGAAAAACAAGAATACGAGTACATCGTGTATGTGTGTTTAGAGGGGTACGTGTGCTCCGGGTGCTCGCAGTAGGCCAGCTGTGCCGTGGGCTTGCAGCAGCCTGGCGGATGGCACCTGCTGCCCTAGCCATCCCACCCATGAGCTGTGCCACCCTGGCTGCCTGCTGCCTCGTCCGGCTGCGCGCTGGCTGCTCTGCCCTGCCTGTTACCTGCCAAGTCAGGGAGGCAGGCAGTGGGGAGCTGGGTGTCTTCCACCAAAGGCGAAACAACATTCCTTAGCCAGGCGGCGTGGGATCACGGGTAGCTGGGGCTGGCTTTTATCGAGCCAGGGTGGTTTGGAATGGTTTGGTGGGAGGCTGTGGAAGCAGACTGGGAAGCTCTTCTGGGCTGCACTATCTCTGCTTCAGTTTATCCTGGAGCAGATTCAAATATGGGGATTGGAGTGGAATTTTTTTTTTTTTTTTTTACAGGATCAAAATTTCAGAAATCTTTCTGCTGTCCTGTGCTCCTCATTCAGTGGGAGTAACATGGTGGTTTGCTCTTTCACTTAGAAACACCACCTGCCTGGCATGTTCCCTTTTCACGTTGGGGTCTGTAGTTAATGAGACTATGTAAATTTGGGAAACTGATGCTGACAAACTCCCACAAAAAATTTTGAACAATGTAAAATGATACTGCCAGCTATAAATTATATCTTTTACACTCTAAGCACCTCTGACCTCCCNTCCTGGAGGATGTTTAAATATGGGGATTGGAGTGGAATTTTTTTTTTTTTTTTACAGGATCAACATTTCAGAAATCTGTCTGCTGTCCTGTGCTCCTCATTCAGTGGGAGTAACATGGTGGTTTGCTCTTTCACTTAGAAATACCACCTGCCTGGCATGTTCCCTTTTCACGTTGGGGTCTGTAGTTAATGAGACTATGTAAATTTGGGAAACTGATGCTGACAAACTCCCACAAAAAATTTTGAACAATGTAAAATGATACTGCCAGCTATAAATTATATCTTTTACACTCTAAGCACCTCTGACCTCCCTTCCCTCCCTCCCCCAATGTCTCTGTGTGGAGTTATCAGTAGCATCATCTAAGAAACAAGCTTACTCTGGTGTCTGTGTATGGAAGCTGCCTAACCTCTTTATTTGCTTTTGAACTTCTTGATTTGTTCCTGCCAGTGTTTGATTTACAACAAATGCTCCCAGCATGCATCTTGCCCTGGGATGTTAAGAAGTTTCTTTGTCTAAGGCTTTCTGCAGTGGATCAAAGTAACTGGGGATCTTGCAGCAGGCCGGCATCAAGAACTGGCCCTCTGCTGTGAAAAGTAGGTCAGCTTCCCATAACCAGCTCAGGCAGGACATCTAGAATTGCACCAGCTCTGCCAGATAATGAATGAATGAAATGTCTCATTATTGAATTATTTAAAAATACTTACTATGTTTATAAGACCCTGTTACAGGACAGCATCGTACTCAAATGGGACTGAGCTGCAGCTTAAA
This sequence comes from Chauna torquata, assembly GCA_013399475.1. Lineage (NCBI taxonomy): Eukaryota > Metazoa > Chordata > Aves > Anseriformes > Anhimidae > Chauna > Chauna torquata. The sequence goes on from VXAL01018742.1 coordinate 135,235, forward strand.
GGATATGCTTGCTATTATTGGAACCTGCAGTGCTGCCAGGACTGTTGTGCATAACAGGTACTTTTGGCAGAACCTTTTAACAACAGAGACATACTACAAGCCACACATTTTGTATAAGGGAAATTGACAGGGAGTGTTAAATTGTTCAATAGTTTTTCTGACCAACTATAGATGCTCTTTTTTTTTTGTTTTGTTTTGTTTTTTCGAAGCCCCACAGGCAACAAACCAAGTCTTTACTTTTTGAAGGGATTTAGGGTGTGACAGGGCATTCAAAAGTGTGGCACAATGATGCTCTTCCTCTGCCCCTTGCACAGGTTCTTTGTGTTAATTCTTCACCTTGGGAGTTAAACTAAACTTTAGTCTTTTGGTAATTTCCAGAATGTGACCATTCCTACTGCTATTTCTACAACTCGTTCCTCAAATTCAGTTGTAGAAGTATAATTTGCTGGTAGCAGTTTGACGCAGAGGGACTATATTCCAGCTTTATTCCCCTGTCTCTTAGGTCATAGATCAGTATTATTCTTGAGATCAGTTGCACACAAGCACAGTTAGAGCAGTTTGTATGACACGAATTTGGAAAATCAAAAAAATCTCAGACTGAATTCTGTCACTTGCCACCAGCATTGCTGCATTAACTAACCATTTATTGCAAAGATGCAGGACCAGACCATTCTCTTTCCGGACAGTGTGTTAACCTGGTGTGAATAGATCTGCACTCTAAATGGACTTTTTCTTTGCAGATAACATTGCTCCAAAAACTAACGTTCACAGGGATGATTTCAGTGCAGTTGAAGGGAGAGTGAGGAAAGTGCAGGCATGTGAATAGGCTAGAGACTGGTTTTGATCCTAAATGGTGGAGGAATAAATGAACACTCTGCTCCATCTATTTTGTCTTTCTGTTTATTCCATTAGCAATACCCACTTCTTTAGAATTTGGAAACACCCACAGCGGTGTTAGCACTGTGATTCTGATTGTTGCATTATGTTCCTGAAAGCCTTGTTATTTTTGCTGCTGTTTCCATTTTGAGAGCTGCAGTTAGCATTTGTGGCTGTCCATGTGTGCAAGTTTTGCAAATTCTGGGCTGTGTATTCCACAGTGTCCAGCAGAGCTGGAACTGTTACGTGCATTACAGTAAGCCATGAAAACACAATCGGAGCTGGAACCTCTGGCAAATACTTGCAATACTTGCAGATACATCAGGGACTAGAGAGGAGCGTGTAATCAGAGGAACGACGTCTGAGGCACAACTGCACTTCTGTTCCCCTGCAAGTACTCCCTTTCCAGGCATGTAGCGTGCATTTCAAAATTTAGCAGAGGAACAACAATGAAGTTAATGGTCACGTGTCTACAGTGCTGAGTACTTTGGTGGCTTCTGAAAAGCCATTTTTTCTTAGAAGGGAGTTTCTAGCTTTTGCTGTTCAAAGACATTGTCAGTGTAAACACTAGTCACAGGGAAGCTTCCTGCAGACTAACTAATGTGTGATCTCTATGAGACAAGTGGTGACCACAGTGTTCACCACCTCCTTACATTAATGCCTTTGAGTTCGAAGCACTGAATCCCCTCAGAGGACACGATGAGGAACATCCTGAGAGTGGAGAGGGACATTGCATAATAGCTTGGTGGTTTGCCAGGGCCATGTAGAAGAGTGGTTAGTGAATTTGCTAGTGCATACACGTACCGGCTGAAACCCTGCAGAACAGCTGCAGCCGTCCTCAGAACTTCAGTTGCTGAAGTGGGGAGCACACAGAAAGCCTGTACAGACTTCAGGGCCAGATGCAGCTGTGGTAGCTGGAGGGAGTGACAGTGCCTTCCTTGTCACATGCAGTTCAGAGAGGCACAGTGGCAGTTCAGGGAAGAGGTGCTTCCCAGAGTGAAGGGAAAAAATAGTTCCCTAACTTCTCCCTCCGCATCAGGCCCCTGGGGAGTGGCTTTGTGTTGCATTTAATCCAACCCGATGTTTGCCAGCACCATCCTTGGAAGCCACGTGTTCCTGTATCCCTCTCCCTTTGGGACCTGCCGTAGGGGTCATGCTGCCAGCCAGCTCACTCCACTGGAGGCACGGGAAAACTGCGACTGGTTTTTCACTGGTGGCCACGATCCCTGTTGGCAGCATGACTGCCAGTTCTTGCAGTGGGACAGTACGTGGGAGGCTGTTTTCGATAGTGGCATATAGGTAAAACAGAGTGAGAGCTGAGCTTGCTGTACTGTATGGAGATGTTGCACCACTGAGTTTAAGGCTGCTGCTCACACAGCTACGCCTTTAGGAAGGGTGATTCTTTTAAATGCTTAGTTGAAAGGTAACTGGATTGCTGGCTTCCTGATGTCTCTACAAAATAAGCACTTCAGAGTGGGAAATGTACCTCTAGTGACTAGTAAAAAGATGTGGATTTTTTTAAATGTGTGCTACTAGATTTCATGGTAGATATACCCTGCTTATTAAATCTAATATACTGTAAAAAGAGGGCTTCCAAGTAGGTCCACCCTCCAGGGTCAGGTAGGAAACATTGCTACAGCACAGGGTCCAGGTCAGTAGAGTTGCATTAGAGCTGTTTCAGGGGACACAACAAGGATATGAGACATGTCTGGGAGGAATTCTTGCGTGCTTTTCAGAGGGATGGAAGGAAAGGCTGGGCCATGATCATGCACAGATGGTGAAAGAGCACATGAAGGAGGGGAATCAAGTGGGGAAAGCCTGTATTTGGTTTCCTTGCCTTGCAGAGATCCAAAACAAGAGTAAAAATCTGTTTAGATGGAAAGGAATTCTTTCCTTGGGGACCCAGTGATACTCCAAACAATAGGACTGTTTTTTTAGTTATTGCAAGAGCGTAAAAGACATCATGTAGTTTTTATTTAGAAGTAGTGGGAGGATTGCTCCCTGACAAATTTCAGCTCAAATCAGTAGGTTGGGGTTTAGTGCTATTCACAACTTTTCTCTGCTGAGTTGTGAGGCTATATATTTAACCAGTGTTGCAGATTTGGAGAACTGACTAAAAATAACACATAACAGTTGCTGGACTGATTTACTTCCAAGGTGTAATCTGAGTCACTGCTTTCACTGACTAAACTGAAATTTAAAAACAAAAAACATCTATTTGTTAATGCTGGAGAGCCAAAATAATTCCAGAGGAGTTGTCAAAAATACATTTTATTTATATATCTATGATATACGCATTGTACAGCAGAACAGAAATAGTTACTCAGTTAGCACCACTAACCTGTAGTCACACAATCCTGAGCTAGGACAGTTAATCTATTTGCCTCCTGTTTACATCACAGAAGACTGTCTATCTATCTAGCTCCTTTTTCAGACTATTATCAGTAAATCCTAATTTTGTCCAAGAATAGCCTTTTAACAAACAAACAAGCAAACAAAAACAAACCAACCAACCAACCAAAAAAAAGCCCACCACAGTAAGTTGAAAGGAATTATGTCTTGTTTTGGGTATTAATTCCTGTATTTCATTTGCTGCTCACTGCATTTACAATTCTGTCTGTGGATTGCAGCTCAGATACACATATACCATGCAAGTACTGTTTTAGGGGAAGTGGTCATGAAAACAATTACAAGTGTATAATTCCATATCAGTATAATGTCATTGATTTCCTACATTGATGAAAATTAGACTAGTCCTAGTGTAACATCATTCCAGTTCCTCAAGTATGCCTTGCTCAAGGTAAGGGGCAGTCAGTGTTCAGTACCCCACTTCTCGCTGCCCTTCATCTCTTAGTTTATGTAAGCACTGTTTAAATAACTACCCCAAGCATATTACTCACGTGCTTCATGTTCAAGGATACTTGTTTTCTGGGGCCGTTTAACTGTTACAGTGAGTCAATGGCTGCCAGAAGCCAGGGAACTCAGACGGAATCGACAGTAAGAGAACTTGACTGGGAAAGGATCCCAAATCTATCTTTGTTTATCTGAAATACCATGCCATTAATATATATATATATTTGTGTGTGTGTGTGTGACCCTGGCTATGCAATTATTCTAGCCTGTATTTTGAAAGTATTTGACATCTCAACACATTGCTCTAAATAAACTTAACAGAATTACCAAATGTCTGATCACTAATTAGCATACATGAAGTTCTGTGGCTAATATGAGAATGCCCTTTGAATTTCAGCTTCAGAGGTGCATCTAGGGACTGTTTTCAAACAGAGCTTGGAGAGGACCTTCCACCTACCAGGTTATTCTCACAACCATTCATAAGACCAGTGAAACTGTGGAAGAGGACAGGAGCTTCAAGGCGAGGAGAAATACTCCAAGTAACTTACCGTAAGCCTGTTGTGTGCTGTTTGGAGGCAACAGGTATGGAAGGATTTTATTGTCCTCACCTGCAACTGAGTGAATTAATTCACTTGTAACCTAAGCAGATGATGATGCATATTGATCCTTACTTGCCTGGGAGAGAGGTAAGTCATGGCAAAAATGAGTAACTGTGCAGAAGCTGGAGGAATTGACTTAAAGTTAGTTGTTCCAGTGTACCTTATTTGCTCAAGTCTGATTATTAAACAGACTTATTACTAAACTGCTTAAGAAAGGTCTGCCAAAGTACAGGGGCTAATTTAAAAATATGTGACTTCTGTCTGTGCCAAGAGGTGCTGCTTTAATTAACTATATGTAAAATAGAATGTTAGACAGCCCTAAAGCATGATACTAGGAATTTAACACATGGCCATGATATGAAGAAGCATTATACAAATAACATGGTCTGTTCCCTGCCCTCCCTCAAATGTTCATGTCCATCTACCTCAGTAAACAAGTTAAAATAGGACTTGTTATGAATTGGATTTTCCTTTAAAAGGCCAGTCAAGCTGTTTTCTTTCTGTTTTATGTGTTGCTATGAGCCTCTACCACAAATTCAATTCTTGAATGAGAATTTACAGATGCTTTTGCTGATGTGCATGTGTGACAAGATGTTCTTTCACTGATATGTTATTCTCATGAGGCTGAAGGGGAAGGGGGAATCATGCTTTGGTTGTAAAGTAATACAGGAACCAATCCCTTTTTCATTAAAAACATCAGTAAAGTTTCCATTGCTTTGGGGAGTAAAAGGCTCAGTCCCTAAGAAACAGATTATTTCAAAAACATGATCGTCTTACTCTTGTGAATGCTGGAAAAAGGTGACTTTCTGATCATTTCTTAGTGGAAAGAAGTGTAAAATCAGGGACTGCAAATGCTGATGAGGAGTGCAACCTTCATTAAAAGCAGCCCTTTCTCTGATGAACCTCTAATAAGCTTTAACAGCAATAGGAATTGAGTACTTAATGATGACCTGGGAAAAAAAAAATTGCTTTGGAGATGCAGTAGGTCGAGCCATCCTTTCCACTGAAGAATTTGATGTGGAGTAAGAGCCCAGCATCCCTAGTGGTAAAAGGATGTCTCCTGCAGGGAATGTCACTTAGGGAGAGAGGTCAGCTTTGGAGACAGTCATTCAGCTCTGTTAGTCTGTTTCTTATCTCTAAAATTGCAAACTCTGTGGAGAAGAAACTTTGTTCTGTTCATATAGTGTATAACAGAAGGAGGCCTTGGATAACGAATAGAAGCCAGAATTATAGTAGTAATGAATGAAGCAATGTCATTTAAGATCTTGCTTTTTCACCTTGAAAGACATTTTATCAGGTTTGCAAATCAAGAAAGCTGATGGATTTTGTCTAAAAGCCTCGTGCATTGCTTGCCCATACAGAACTCCCATAGGTTTGGATTCTGTAAGGGTTATATCTAGGACAGTGTAATTATCGAGGGTAGTAGTAAACCTTGACAATGAACACAGTAGCTCTTTTTTGGAATACAGGGTGAAGATTAAACCACTGTAGTTATAGTGTGCCAAGCAGAGCTACCAGTAGTCATATAACATACAGTGCAAACCCAGCAGAGCAGAATGGTTTCTCTACATACAAATTGGCATACTGGCAGGATGGAATGAATGTCTTCTTTTTAAATCATATGGAAATGAACTGAGACTGCAGTGTATGTGGGTTTTGTGTGCGTGTGTGTGTGTGTTTGGAGTTTCACTAATTCTTTTTAATATCTCTTTTAAAGAATTCCCTATAATCTGTGATTGCTTACTTTACATGAGATCTCTTTATTTATGGCTTTAATATTAATTTTCAGTGTCGGATCTCTGTTCATTAGTCACGGTCTGACAAAAGTGTAAAAAGTTGCCCCTTGTCATGTTTCCTGTACTGCTGATGTGATGCAGTGCTGGGTCAGGCATTTTTGACAGCAATGCTTTTAATATTGCAAGTAGAAAATTAACTGACTTTATTGCTGCAGGTTTGAGGAAAATCCTTACCTCTTCTGTTTGTCTGTTTGGTTTTGTTCTCTCTCTCTCTCTCTCTTTTTTTTTAGAAGTGGAAACTTAAATTGCTTTTTTAGAATTATGCTTTCATCTGTGCCTGGCTCTTCTGCTCTGTTTGCTTGAGTCCCCAAAATTAGCAGGAGTAATGTTCTAGTTTGCAGTGCAGTAGGAAAGAATAACTTGACTTTTTAAAATAAACAGTGCAAGACCTGGAACAAGTACAAAACCTTTCAGACAAGGTGAAAGCCCCCAGAAGAATACCTCTATTCAAAATGTCTGTGGATGTCTGCAAATTCTGCCAGAAGCTAAGTCTTGTCCTTTTCCTTTCCAAACATGTGTATTAGGTTTTTCTTTAAAAATACATACTGTATCCCTGAACTCTCCCCTGCTTCCAGTCAAAGAAGGTAGTATTTCCTTTAGACTAGTTGATTCATACATAAAATAAAATCTGTGAGACATTATTTTGGTCTTGGTTATTTCCCTCTTGTGATACTGGATGAAAAACAGTCTTTCTGAAATACTCAAGCTTTGAAAAACAGCAAATGTTTCTAGCTGTTGAAAGTTTTTACTGTGGGCTGTAAAAATAAATTGCTCTTAATTATGCTTCCTCTAGTATGAATTCATACCATATTTTGCTTCCCTTGTTTACAAACTCATTGCTTTCAGCAGGAATCCTGAATAGATGAAAACCAACCTGTTTTACTTAATACACATCTGAAAAATAAAAAAAAGAGAGAGAGAAAGAAAGAAAGAAACAAAAATTTTCCTGAGGAGAAAATGTACTAGAAGTTACCTGGCTTGACATCTCAGGAATTTCACTGGGTTTAAATCTAACTGAACCAATCCAGCTTTGTTTAAAATTTCACTTATCCTTTAAGACTTGTATGTACTATACAGCAAATCATCTCCTAGTACAGTCAGTGTTATGCTGAGTTTGTCCTGTGCGTGGTTTGTCATCCCCAGGAGCTGCGTTGTCAGCTTACTGGGATGGCTTGATTCCCCAGAGCAGCCTTAAAGACAAGGATGTGACCCAGTAAGGGACCTCATTCTGCAAAATATTCTGTACTGTGCTATTAATAATCAGATAGATAGCCTGATCAGCTGTGATGCTATATGTCTATCTCAGAACTGTGGGATCCACAGTAATGGTACTACCCTCCCACATGCATGTAGCCATCGTAAACTTACTTCCTTTAAGCCCATATGCATTGATCTGCTGATTCCTCTTCTTAAAGACAGAAGCACAGTAAATCTTCCGGGGTAACTTTATCTTTAGCTGTTTCTTTGCTTTCACTGCACTTTGTCTTCACTGTGGTTTTTTTTTTTTTAATGGAACTAATTATAATCTTTCCTTCTCTTTTCTGTGCAACAAAATATCTGCTTTACAGACGGATCAAAATTGCTTTATTTTGTGTGGGATGCTCAGCCACCAACTTACCTTTCCATAATACCTGCAGGGTAAATGAATGTAGCGAAAACCCCTATATCACACAATCTGCTCTGTACCTATTTCTAAATGAACATGGGATGACTTGCATAATGTGCATAGCAGATCATAGTAATTTCTTCCTTAAATATGAGCGTTGTCATTATTTTGGGGTCAAATGAGAGAGTGAGAGACTGTCTGTTGTTTAATGTGTCATCTGTTCCACCTGGGTGACACCCATCTGTTCGAACGTCACAAGTAGAGGCTAATTTTGTAGCTGTGCTGTTGCCAGCAGCCTGAGAAGGATTCTTTGTGGCTCCAAGGCATTTATTTACTCCTTTTTATTTGGCTTGAAATCATGGAGTTTCTCGTCACAGTCCATTGAAAACAATAGCAAAAGTCCCACTGAAATTTATCTTACTGGGAAGGAGTCACAAGTGGTATAGGATTTATTCTTGGATTGCCTTACTGTGTCACCATCTCTTATTAGCTGATAATTTCATGTTCATTTCTGACAAGACAGTCTAACAAAGCATATCTTTTACAGCAGAGGTTGTTTCTACAAGAGTAGTTTTCCACATTAAAAATCTAGGCAAGAGGCCTCCAAAATGTGCATGGAAGAAAGAGATTAATATAAAGATGATGGCCTCGTGATCTGATCTGGCCTCTTAAATCCTTTTGGACAAGCCAACTCCAGAAATTCTTCTAAGTAATTTTCTTAAAATCCCCTCTGCATTCTGCTTATAACAAAGTCCTGTGAGAATGACTGCAACAGATCAGAAAGTGAACTCCATTGTGAATCATATTTGAAATTGGCAGGAAAGTGAGGGACTTCAGGCCAAACCCCAGAACATCCTCAGATATAAAATATTTAGGATCAAGATCTTAGTATTTGCTTCTGAGAGGAACTTGGGCTACTTGCAATTGGCTGCAATAAATCAGGACTTTCCAGCCCTGTAGGAGAAATTTAACTAAAAATGAAGTTAATGTAAGACACAGTCACCACGTATGTATTATGTGAAGTAATGTATGTCAGGCTATAGAATATCATGAATCTTTTTTTTATTGTTGTTTGTTTGTTTGGTTTATTTTTAGTATGTAAGTTTATTACCAGAGGTTGGCTAGTGGTGATATTTGGCACACCTGTGAGTCACCATATGACCTTTCCAAGCTACTGGACGTCTGTGGGGATGTCAACGTACCGTACAGGGAATTGTCTATAGACTGGGCAGTCTCAGAAAGAACTACTCTGGGGAAGGATGCATTGTCATTCTTCCCAATCAGGGGGAAAATCACCATTCTTGTTTTTCTAGTTTTCCAGCAGTCTGTATCATTTGTTAACCATGTAAGCCCACACCCCATTCCTTGAAGCAGGCCTTCAAGGTCTTGTATTACTTCAGCTGATGTCTGCTTATTGCCTTAGGTATGTTTGAGGCAGAAAAGATCCACTGCACTATAGCAGACTAATAATAAATGGCTATTCCTTATGAGAGGCTTTGTAGTTGTTGCCATTACGACCCATGATCTCTTTCTGTTATGTCACACATAATTCTGAAGGCATTACATATTGCTAATATTTCAAACTATACTTAGATATGATATGTACACTGATATGATGTACAATGTACAATGATATGTACAATGATATGATATGTACACTGCTGAGTTTGTATTAATCTGAAGCAACTCAGTTCCACAATAAATTCTGGAGGCAAGTAACTACTTGAAGACTAAAACTGTTCCACTGTTATTATGGCTTTTTCTTTTTCATTTTTAAATCTTATAATTAATATTTAAGGGAAGAAAAAAAAAGCAAAATGCAAATACAGACCATCTGTGAAACACGAAAAAATTGTTAAAAGCTGCAACAATGAGGATCTCTGGGCAGGGAGCCATAAAACAACTAAGCATTCAGCTAGCACTATATTATTATAAATTAAACATCTCTAAATAAAACAAATTCTGAGTTGAAAGCAAAATAATAATCCATCAGACCTCTGCTTATTTCTTTGTGGCAGAGTAACATGTTAACCTCAATTTTAGAAATTAGCAGCCATCCCCCTGTGTACTCAAAGGTCTGTGGTATCTGCGTGTTCCCTACAAGGGGGGTTTCTTGGAGGGGGCACCTCATCAGGCATTGGCTCAATATTGGCTCCATATTTCAGTCAAAAGAGACTTCTGCAGAATTCAGGGAGACTTACAACAAGTCTGGAGCTCTCAGTCTTTTTAGAGACACTACACAATGGCATGCAATGATATTCTACGTTTATGACATATAAATCTGCCTCTTGTTCTGGAAGATGGTATATTCAGTTCATATCAACTGGTTTTTTTTCAAGCAAAGGGTCATTGACAATGATATGTTGAGACAATCTTTTTACGCTTAAACTAGTGTAACATTAAATCTCTATTTTCTCATTTCCTGTAGTTTGTTTTTTTAGTAACATATCCTATATCTTATTTTTATCTAAAAATAATTGTGTAATTGTGTTGCATCTAATGTTAGAAGCTTTAAGCCAAACTGGATCTGATGACTCTTGGTACATGCTTGAGGTACTCTTTCAGCAAAGTCCTTTAAGTATTTGTAATAATTTATATCATCATTTACTGCTATATTTCCAGGAGGAGCATGAGTAACAAATGGAAACTTTAGTTACTGAAAAAGAAAAGCCAGGAAAAGATCTCAGATCTTGTAAATAAATGAAATGGATGCTGACATATGTTTAAGATTATTACAGGACATTTTCTTTCATGGAAACTAGATTCATTTTTTAATTTTCTACACACGCCTCTATCTTTCAGAGAATAATGTTACCCACTGCTTTGGAGGTTAGATGTACATGTTAAGTAGATCTTTCTTCTCCCTCAAAAACACAAGTATTTGTTAGAATTGCAGATGACTGTGGTAACATCATCCAGAACAAACTTTCTTCATGTAGATCAGATCAATCACGAGTCTGAACAAACAAGGTACTTTATCATGACGATTTTAAATAGCTGCAAGAAAATGGTTTGACCAGTCAGGTAAAAATAGTACACCAAACACTACAAAATTTTTGGAACTTTCATCATTAAAAAAAAAAATGCTGTCCCTCATATAGATAATTCTAAATGTATAATCAGTTATTAAGAACTTTTGAGTAAGGAAAAGTGAATTAAGTGCCTCAAAGAGGAGTGTAAACCAATGGCTTTTAAGGGAAGACTAATCAAGTGAATTTTCTATGGACGTTCTAAATCAATAAAGTTGTCTGTGGTAAACACAATTACTGTAAAACCAAATGTAATGATTTCAGCTTTTGTGCTTGCTTCTTAGATTATTTTATTTTTCCCTTATGGCATCATTATAGAAGTTACAAGTATTTCATTGTGAATTTCTGTGCTTGGTTTTGGAACTTTAATCTTAATTTTTTCTTTTTTTTTTTTTTTTTTATACCATGAGAAGATAAACTTCTTAAACTTCAGAATTAAACTTCAGAATTCTGATGTGCATTGTAAGCTTTGCTTTTATCATAACATCTTTTGTTTCCAATTGTAAGCCGAACTGAAGTGTCTTCTGTTTTGTGATGAGTTGGGAAAGTGTCTTCCACCTTCCTTCCTATTTTAAGAAAGATGCGGCATTTGTAACAGCTTGTTGCTGCTCACTTTCCTAGAAAGAACAGGGAACTAGAGCTCTGAAATGAAAGTAATTAAAAAAAAAAAAATACTAATAGAAAAGTAATGCAGTGTAGTGACAAAGGTCATATTTCATGACCCGTCCACTATGTAATTCTTAAGCACTGAAGAGTTAAGGTTCTTGGTCATGTTCCGAGGTGGTGGAAGTATACCACCAACATATTTCTTTACTAAAAGGTCGTCTGGGGAAGACATTGGTATTATATATATGCAGCCTGTTCATCTCTGTACTCTCAGCTCTTCCTTTATTTCCTAGGTGTGTTAGATCAGCAAGTCAGCACTACCGTCATCCAGTCTGTACTTTCTGACTCTTCCCCATCTGTAAAACTATTCTCTGGACAAACTGGATTCTGGAGTAGCCTCATAGGATAACACGAACAGCAGCAGCCAGAGCTGTTGTGCTTAGTCAACTTAAAATGACAGCTGCTGTTACTAACAATTAGAGCATGTTAACACTAATTGTATTGGTGATTCGTATGAAATAAATGCCTTCTTGTTCATTGGTTATTTGAGTGACGTAACGTACAGACTATCAAGCAGCCAACAGCAGCAATGATCAGAGGACTATGAATCCAACAAACTTTCCCCACTTTCAATTCCCCAGAGACAGTTTATTGAGATTTTTCACCCTTAAGTGAATATGAAATGCTGAGTAAAAGGATATTACATAAATTGGCTGACATTTGCAGTGGACTAGCTAATTGTTGTTGCCTTGTGTGTGCGGTGGCTGTATGTACGTGCACATGTGCCTGGTATTGTCAACGAGCTCCCAACCCACTCCCCTCTGCTCCCAGCAGGCTGTTGTGAGACTGAAGTTTGTGGGTTACGTAAGCGACAATCCAGGAAAACATGCTAAACTATTTGGAATTTACCCTCGGCGCTAACCTCTTTCTTGCATTGTGTCATACGCTTAAAAAATTTTTGTTTTTGTTTTGGGGAGCGCTGGGTTGTGTCTCATCTTAAAAAAAAAGACATCTGTCTGTCCTGGGCAGGGAATTGGGTGTACCAAAAGACTTTTGCTTGTGTTTGCTTTCCATGGGTTGTGGTCATAGTCCCTGCAATCAAAAATCTCTTCTTTTCCTAACCCTTGGGAACTGGAAATTAGCAAGGGTAACCATGCACCAAAGGGAGACAGAAAGGAAGTTGTTATGGCTGTATCTTTACCCTAACCCACAGAATGCTACAACTGCCATGCAAAAGGCAGCTGTATCCTCAGAAGGGGCCAACAACAGGTATATGTCTGGGAAGAGTGGTTATTCTTTTCTTTGTTCTCACAAATTATGTGCCTTAAAAAGTAATTTGTGAGATGACAGCTGGTTTTGAGCCATGCGCTTTTTATGGGCAGTGGAGATGCAGTGGATTTCTAGTGAGAACAGACAGATTTGAAAATCATAAAATGTGTTCCGGTGAGTGAAAGCATGTCTCATGCATTTGCTGTGTGTAACTCTCCTCTGAGTTGTGCTCATTCTTAATGCCGTTTTATATTACTGCACACCTATAACGATTTTTTTCAACAAGTTTTGGTCTGTTGGTCTGTCTGTCTTAAAACACCAGAAGCATGCTATAGATGAACTTTCTTATGCTTGTCTGGAACGCTTGTGGCCTAGAACCTTAATCCTGATTCCACTGAAGTTTCATTGCAAAGATCCAATGAATATTTTTCTTTAAAAGGCAGTTGGGATCAGACCTCTGTGCCCTCCCTCTACTTTATAATGTATTGAAGATAATGCTTTTAAAAGTGGGGAAATTCTTAACTACTCTGAGCTTGATCTTCTGCAGGTTGAAGTCAGTGACAGCCTAGTTAGCTGCAAGAGAGCAAGGATTACAGCTAAATTGCTCACAGTACTACTGCTTTTCATATGCTAAGACCAATAGATCAAATTCAGACTCGAGGTAAGCAAATGCAGCTCCGTTGTTTATACTCATTTGTACCACATTTGAATTCTGGCCAGTTCCATACAGTGAACTAAGCTAATTGCTTACAGTTTGTTCCAGTGTTTTCATCTCATTGCTTACAGCATGATTTGCCTTTCTTGCATGTATCCATACTGGAAAAAAGCCTTGTGTCTGAGAGGTAATATAATTATGTTTCCAATTATCCCACATGGTAGTAATCCAAACATCATAATACATGCTAATCTTTTTTTTTTTAATAGACATTACACAAAGTTGACATAAAGAGACAAATAAAAATAGCTAGAGACTGTTTGTTGCTGATCCATTTTGTATGTGAATAGAAGAACAAGGGTAGCTGCTTTATTAATTTTAACAATCAAAACTATTCATCTTTGTCACCTCCTAACACGTGATATAGTAACACACAGCTTTTTTCCTAGACCACTACAAGAATGTTGTGTTTTGGACATGTGGCAGCTAAGGATATTTTGCTCACCCCTTCCTGAAATCTCAGGGGCCTCCTTTTCTTCCTCTTCAGAAAAATTACTTCCATCTGCTAAATACAATTGCTTAAAAAATAGCTGGATAAAGCTACTAATTATGCTGACTATAATTCTTTTATGCAAATCATTTCAGCAGTATTTGTCAGATATTTACTCAACTGTCCTTGCTGTCCTAGAACTGTTTCAGATATGTGATGAGTAGGGCCAGTACTTCTAGTGAGAACTGACTGAAATGTCCTAAAACCAACTGCTGCCATGATGAGTCGAAAGAGTCCAGTAGATTTTTAAGGGATTTGGATCGAGTCCTGAATTGTCTCCGGTTTTAGAGTGCTGAGATGCTTTATTGATGCTTAACTTGGAGAGCATGGCAGTTGGTGTTGTCTGGGAATCAACTGTTTAAAAATGGTAGGCAAAATGGAGATGTCCTAAAATACTAATTTCTCTTGAAAGTTGTGCTCAGGGTGTTGAATCTAAGAGTCTGAGGAAGAATGGCAGAAAATGTTTGATTTAAAGAGTCTTGTCATCAAACTAAGAACTCTAACGAAGTGAATTTAATTATAGTCATCTCCTAAGACTGACAAAAGTTTTAAATAGAGCGCCTGAGTAGATCCAATTGACTCATCAGAACATTCACTAATTGTATATGTCTGCCAGTCATGTGGCACTTGCTGGGCTGCATTAAACATGGAATCAAGTTAGTTCAAAATAATAGTTGAACTATTTGATTAATAAAATTACATATTATATTAGATGACTAACCCAATTTTCTGATATAAAAGATTAACCTTACTTTATGTTGGTTATAGGCTCATTGGCAGTAACTCATTCCTTACATTTGATTTTCCACCTCTTCCGTATATAGATTTTCCCTCTCTCCTACCCCTAGCTCCCAAGAGCTTTTTTTTTATGATACTTTTAACTGTCTCATCTGTTTGCCCTTATGGAGCAGAGAGACCTAGAAACCAGACAACAAGGGCACCCCTATTAGATGCAGCAAAATATGAAATGGGGTTGGCTCTAGTGCTTACAGAAAAAGCATAAGGAAAGGCTCTTTTCTGGCTTTGCTAACCAAATGTTTTTGGGCTGTATTCAGCAGGTTCACCTTGTTTTCTGCTGAGTGTCTAATACAGTAGAAACCTCGCTCTTCCCTTACTGGTGACTGCTGGGATGACAAGACAGACTGCATTCCTCCTCCCTCAGAATTTCAGAACCTTTTGTTTACTAAAGACCACAGTTCTCTGCTGCTCTGTTGTGTTCTTCATTTTACAGCCACAGATGGAAAAAGTATGTGGTCATCTGTGTCTCTGGTGAGTTTACCAGGATTGTGGAGATGGCACCTGTAACTTCTCTGGCTTTGTGACTGTTTCTTGACCAAACACCTTGCAGAAAAATGCTTCAAAACCTTTTCAAGTGCTTGAACAATTCAGTTCTAGTCAGATATTTTATTTTATTTTTTATTTATTTATTTTAGCAGATTAGATGGAACTAGTGATTTGTGCATTAGCTTATTTTTCTGTGGGGTCTATATGAGCATTCCAGTTTGTTCGCAAGAAAGTGAATTGACTGTTGAAAACTGTGGAGTATATTCTAATTGACTTCTGAGTCTAAGTGACTTATGAGCACCTCACCAAAAACTTGGAGGGTGGAGGTTCTACCGTTCACTGAAGAGCAGCTGAAGTGGTGTGAGAAAATGTGGGATTTTGGGGAATCTTGGTTGAAAACTATTAACTTGTGACCTGACAAGACCAGGAGAGTTAGACCTGAAC
>VXAL01018742.1:150842-161680 GCA_013399475.1 Chauna torquata
GTTTTGTTTGTGTGTTTTTAAGCGTTCGAGGTGGTGCTGGAATACCACTGAGATTCCTGATGGGTGATTGGTTTGTACGCCATTTTCCTAAAATAAATAAATAAATAAATAAAATAAAAGATTCAAACTGTACCTGAACATGCAGGATGATGACACAGACCCAAAAGCAGAGATTGTCAGGTATCCTGAAACTAGCCACGAGCAAAAAAACGATACTCTAGAAAAATAACTCTGCTTAGTCATAAACTTGGGCACAATATTGTATTCTTAATCTGAAAATAAGTATCAGAGTTCTTTATGTTAAAAAAAAAAAAATCCAAAAAAGTAGCTAACAACATATAATGAAGAAAGGAGAACCATTGTTCAGTGACTAACCATGCCTTCTAGGCTTCCAGAGAGGCAGTATTTGAAGTGCGTGAGTAAAAAAAGAATGTTATCATAAATTCCAAACAAACAGGTGAGGTGGCCTGGGGATATATCCTGTGCATGTCCTGTTCTTCCTTATGCACGCTGCTATGCAGGGAGACTTCTATAGACCTGCTAACTATGCAGTCAGACTTTTCCTTTTTATGGTAGACCCTGCCTTCCCCACCTTGAGGAACAGCATCGTGGTAGCTTCAGAGAGGCCAGAGAAGACAAAACCTAAAACCTAAAACTGTGGGAAGTAAAAACCTAAAAGGAATGATTTCATCACTTTCTCCTTTCTTGTATTCAAATCATCCCAGAGCAAATTTTCTTACGTCAGTAGAAATGAGAGAGGATGTTGGCCCTGAGATTTTAAAATGCTACTTAATACCAATACAGTTTGGCTAACAAACTGTAGTCTGTGAAACTGCCACCACCCTCAAACTTCTTTTCTGGACAAACAAAAAGTTTTCCGTCATTGCATTTTGCAGAGTTGACCCCCAACAACTGACACCCACAAGCACACACTCTGGCAGACTGAAGTTCCTCCAGGGATCCATTTCATCTGCACAGCTGAGTATGGATTATTGCTGTTTTGTATAAAACTCACCATATGAGGGATTACATCTTCCTTTCTACAGGCCCACACAGATGGTGCGAGTGACTAACATCCCTCGATTTTGCACAGCCTACACACTGATGTCATAAGAAGAGACTAATACCTCGGAGGTGAGTGTCCTTATTTGTTTGTATTCCAACAACAAGAGTATGAAATGCAACAATGGATGAGAAATAAATAAACAAAAAACCTAACTTCATATTACAAGAAACTGAAATAAAATGTGTAACACAATTAAAGGAATCATCAATATTAACCTGGTCTTTCTAAAACAAATGAATCATCAGATGACAAAGCCCATAAATTGATTCATAAACTGCTGTTATTTTAATATGAAAACTGAGATTATTCTCTTTGAGAAATTAAATTATGAATGGAAATAACAGTTAAAATCCATCATTCATCTTGGCCAAGACGCCCAGTAAATTTTACAAAAAAGACTTGAGGACTCAATTGTATGCATCCTTGCACGTATAATTTATGTATGCAAACATACGAACTAAAAATGCTAGCTGACCACCTTAATTTCATTTAATTCATTAATCAATTGAAATCCATTTGAGTTGTCGGTCTTTGAGGGAAAGAATTTTACCATTATTTGCTTACTGATTTTTTTTTGTTTGTTTTTAAAAGTTACTTGTTGACTTCAGTGAAATGACTCAAGGTGTGTGATTAGTCAGAATTAAAGCCCTTCATATTTATGGCAATAAAGTTAGCTCGCTATGTTTGTGTTATTTTTTCCCCTGCAGTGAAGCACTCCTAGATTACACACTAGCTTGCGATTGGTTGCAGTTGCTCAGGAATTCTGTGTAATAGCATCTTAACTTCTTAAAAGAAGGAAGAGTTTTGTAATAAGAAATATTTGTGTTTTAAAAATTATTTCAGTTTTGCTGCCTTTTTGTCAGACTGAAGTTCATGCAAGCTTGAAACTGAACAGCTAAAATTTCATCTAGCTCCACAAAATTTTAGAGGAAACCTTGTGACTGATTTTTTTATATATACATATATATATATATATATAATTATTAAACTGGTCCAGATGCTTCAGAATAGCCTCAGTTAGAACTTCTATACCGAAGAGTTGGAAAATAGTTGAAAAGGAGATATCAGGCAGGCCAAACCAGCCTCCCTTTTCCTCTGAACCCCTCCATCACATTCTGGGGACAGCAGGGCCCAAAGTGATGTGACGGTGTGGAGTGGTGTCCGGTCCCCGGGGCTGGCTTGTGCTGGGAGAGAAGGTCTGAAGGGTGGCCTGAGGAGCAGGGGTCCCAGCAGAGCTGGCTGGAACCTGTCCAGTGTTACCCGCTGTAAATAGGCGGGGATGCCAGCGGGATGGGGAGGGACAGTCTGATGGGACTGGAGGCTTCCAACACGCAACGAGAGTGAAATGGGGAGTTGGGAACTATTGTGAGGAAGAAAAGTGCTAGGGGAAAGAAAAGGGAAAAAGTTTATGGAAAAACTAAGCTACAGACTTACGAGGATTGGCTGGAGAATGAGAACATGGGCTTTGAACTCCAAGAACGGAGGCAGGAATTAAGCAGAAGTGGGGAAAGGAAACCTAGCTATGGAGCAGCTGGCTAGGAGCCATAGTGAGATACAAAGGAAAAGTAGTCCAGAGGACAGAGCTTGGCATGAGTGGCCAAGGAAAGATTTAGAAACAGGCTAGAAACCTGCGACTGAGAGCAGAGGATGGGAAAGGAACAGGGTGGGGACAAGGGATGAGGAGATGAGACAGGCTGGGGGTGGAGGGTGGATCAGAGAAGAGAAAGGAAGACAAGCCTGTGCCTATTTCAGTGTCCTCCTAGTTTTCATTCCTGGGTCTCGGGAGGATTACAGAGCCTTTCCATTCGTCTGCTGTCGGAAGACTGAAATACACTGCTGACATGCATATGCTGACCCCTGCTACTGTTGCTCAGTATAGCAGGGGACAACCTTTTACTTCCAATGTCACAGTAGTTGTGGCCTGTGGCAAAGCTAGTGGGCCCAGCTTTCTCTGTGTTATCAGCTGGTAACTCACTGAGGGTGCCAGTAGAGAATTTGTGAGTTTTAGGTTAAGGCAGATTAACAACATTAACAGACCAGGCTTCAGATAAAAGATTCAGAGTGGTAATGGCACCTGTAACTTCTGCTTTTCACCCCCCTGTCTTTGTTGCTTGGAGTTTGCACCTTCAGCATTCTTTTTAAGGTAAGGCTAGCTTTTCTTGCATGTATTGGCAGTGTTACAAGGATCTGTAGAGAAGTTTTCCCAAATGCCATCTGAACTATAAAATGACTGGAATTCATGGCTGGCAATTGAACCAGGCACGGCTGGTAGCCGTCCACAGTAATGTTGGAGCAAACTTCCTCTTTAGCATTCGCCGGTGGTTCTTTGGCCAGGTAATACAGCTTCTACAGAGAAAAACAACATAAAACCAGTAAAGTATGAGCAGGTCCTTCTCCTGTCACTTTCCAGATTATCTGCTGTCATGTCTGTAAACAGCGATATCTTTACATGGATATTCGATTAGGGATGAAAAAGCACAATCCATTTACACATCAATTTACTATCACTGGGGTAAGAACTATGTAGCAGCATACAAACCCTTTTCACTATTCAGGTTGCTCTCAAAAATGGCCATATTTCACAAGATTGTTATCAAGTATTTGATGGAAGGTTGCATTCGATAAAACTAGTGAGGGTGTAACAAAGAGGCTAATTCAGGCATTCATTCCCTAGTTTTTCCTGAGGGCAAAAATGAATGTAAACTAAATAGTGGTTCTCATGTAATACATATTGCCTTTGCATAGAAAAGGACAGATCACTGAGCAATTTAACCTCCCAGATGCTTGGAAGTTAATTATTGTGGGTCAGGTTTGAGATAATAGCCTGGATAGTATTGAGAAAGCCATTTTTTCTGGCAGATAACAAATTCTGTTTTGGCATGCGGACAGAAGATTACAGTTTTTTAAACTGCCACAAAGAAATGCTATGAGCGTCTCTCCAAGAAACAAACAAGATTTCACAAGAGCCAGTTGGCTTAAATTGCACTTACAGTACTTGTAACTTCAGATATTGTAAGAGGTGTAGGTTCATGTGCAGTAATGTTAAACTTACAGACATATAGGAATGATTTTATAGCTCAGAAAAGGGAGAATTCCGGAAAGCTTTTCACCCAAGATAGCCATCGCATGGATGGATGCACTGGGGTGTGGTGGAACAATAATAATTATATCCACCCCAGCACTAAATCCTTTCTCAAACTTGTTTGGAATAGATCTCCCTCGATAGAACTAAAAGCTTATACAGCACAAGAGACTGAATAATTTCTTTGTGCTTCTAACAGTATTTCCAGGGCCTGTCTCTCTTTCCCCAAATACTAGTGTGCTAGTATCCTGAACTGTATTTGCAATAGGTTTAATGTGTTGACTGTGCTACTAGAATTCTGTTTGTGTTCTGCATGTGATGCTTGGTCTGTGACCTGCTGCTACATGGCGTTATGCTCTGGGGAGCCCTTCAGAGGGGCCTAGGTTTGGGGATCCATGGAAACAGTCCTGAAACAAAAAGAAAACAAACTGGAGAGTTGTTGTGACATTCCTTCTGGAATACTATCAGCTAGCACAGATTGTTACCAAGAGAGAGATTTTGAGCTTTGTTTTCTTTATTCTTGCTGTTTTCTACCTGCCAGCTAATATGTTCTACACAAATAAGGCAGAGCAAGATTTCAGTTAAGCAACTGGTAGAAACTAAATCCATGATATAGTAAAATAACATTTTTTATTTTGTAACATCTAGCTGATCTCATCTCTCCTTGCCCTTAAATGTGAAATGATGAAAGCTGCATGATGTGGTAACTCCTGTTCCTTGGGAATAGTCTGTCTTTGCTATATTCCTCCATGAAGTTCGTTTGACCTTCTCCTATAACATACCAGTGAATGGAAAGAATATTTTCCCCACCTCCACCTATATTTTTATTTCCAGCTGCAGTCCTGCGAAGAACTTGGCATTTTGCATAATTAGTCCATATGGAAGTTTCGAATCTTACGAACCTTGTAAGACAAGAACCTAAGTTAAAAGAGGAAAAAGAATCTGCAATAGATCTTCCACTATTTCCTGATCTCTTGCTGGGCAGTATAACACTATGAAGTAGACAGTTTTCCCAGAGTAGTCTATAGTTGATGTGGAAGTCTTTATAGTGAAAATCCTTAGAACTGTCGCAAGTAGAATTGTTGCAATTGGCTCTAGGTGGCCCTGCCTGAGCAGGACGGTTGGACCAGATGACCTCCAGAGGTCTTTTCCAACCTCAACTACTCTGCGTTTATGTGAAGATCCACTTCTTAAATGTTTGTATGTTCTGTTCAAATGTGTTTCTTAAATGAAAACAACAACAACAACAACAACAACAACAGCAGCAACAAAAACAGACATTGGCTGTATTTCTGTACCTGCCTAACAAGCGCTGATTTTCCCCTGATACAGGGCAAAAGATCTCCCTATAATCTCTTATGTGTCTCCAAGCATTTCAGTGCAACAGGCAACTACTCTGCCCTGTAGTGATATAATGAAACTAAAACATGTCTGAGTCATAAGCAGAGATAAATTGCTTTGGGACAACTCACAGGACTACTGACTTAACATAAAGGTCTTTAAACTGCCTTGACTCAGAGCCTATGCTGGGACAGCTCAGCCACCACTGTCCAGGAGATAAGAGGGACAGCTGGACCAGAGACCTTCCAGCCACTGCCCTTCCAGTGGCATTGGATCAGGAGCAATGAATACCTAAATGATGATCTTATGGTTATAATGCAGTGCTGTGAGAAAGAGGTGTTTTGAATGACTGTTCCCATTAAGAACTCTCTTACATCAGTAAATTTGGATTCCTTTGAAATCCAACACTAACTCAAATTCTTTAAGTTCATCATGTTTGATTTCAGAGTATTTTTAAAAACTGTATTTTTTTTTCCTTCATAATCTCCATCTTGACTTTATATTGACATTGTTTATTTTCTTAGTCCGGAGTAACTCTGTTGATTTATATATATTACTATATGTAATGTGAATACAGAGAGAGAGCGAGAACTTGTATGTGTGTTTCTATATTCATTAGAGGGAGAGTGATGATTTTGCTAATTCTGAACTCTAACCTCCATAATATTCCTACTTAGAACATTATTTCTTGTTTCTCATAAGTTGAGGTCACTACTATATCTCTTATATCTGCAACAGCTGTCACTGCTTCTAGACAGTCTAGTTCTTTTTATAAGTGCAATCATTTTGGACTATAACAAACTTGATTTACTTCCAATTTAAGCCTCATCGGTTTGTTAGTCCTCTTATCTTCAGCCATCCTGGCCTGTTATGTTTCCAACATCAACCATTTGTAAAGACAACCCAAAACAAAGCTTTGGCCATCTGTGGTCGTATTTGGACTAAGCATGCGTTCAGAAATTTTTACTTTAGAAAGACATAGCAAGTGTCCACTGGTGCTTTACAGGACTAAAGTATTCTTCTGAACTGGAATGGAGGCTGTAAGAGGTTTATAACAGGGAGGAGATACGAGTTCTTTCTATCATTTGTACCAGAAAAAAGATGAAGAGGGAAAATATAAGCCTCTGTTTAAAAACAAACATTGCTGAATGGTGTTATAAAGTCGTCAGAAATGTAAATAAAAAGCTGAACTTCTGTTACACAGAAAAAAAATGTGGCTATGCATGAGGACTTCCTCAGGCAATTAATAATATGCATTAATACTTAAAATACAGAAACCTTTTGCCATAAACAGCACTTACAAAAGTAGGTGAGCAAAAAATGAGGCTGCTTTCTATTGTAATTAATGCTTAGAAGAAAAATTTGGTCTGTTACAGAGAGGTATGCAACTGTATGCTTCCATCCTGGAAAGCAGATGAACTGTGTTGTTAAGTTCCTGAGAATGTGAATATTGACCCAGAATATAAATATCAGCTGTTGATGGTGAAAGAACTAAGCATTCTGGGGAATAAATTGCTACTGAATTCTTAAGCACATGCTCAGACTTGGAAAGAAATATATTTAAAGTTAAGAAGCAATTTTTTTCCCCATAAGTGTGTTACATTAAACATAAATAATTCACTAAAAGATTAAGGCATTTACTGTATTTCTCCTATCCAGAGATCTGTCTGGACTGCCTGAACAAAAGCCATTCTCTCACACTAAGGCTATCTTCCACCTGGAGGGAGCACTCAGGTGGGTTTATTCAAGGGCCATCCACATCAAGCGTATTTTGTGATTCAAGGGCCATCCACATCAAGCGTATTTTGTGATTTTTTTTTTTCCCCCCTAAGCTGGGGGAGATATCTGCAGCAGGGAATTGTAACATTCAAAGTTAGAAGAAAAAGGATGAGGGGGAGATGGAGAGAGAGAAAGAGGGAGAGGGAAGGAAGGGAGGAGGGAGGGAGGGAGCGAGTGTGAGCGCTCTTTCCCCTTTCTGATCTCAGTGCAACTTTTTTCTTCACAAAACACCCGAACTACAAAATGCCCTTCTCTCACTTTGCAAGCTCCTCTTCCCTCAGGGTTATTTGGAGGAAGAAAGAGCCTTACTTAGTGCTAAGGATAAATGAAGTAAGACTGAATTAGAAGAATTGTAACTGACTACCAGAGAAGTCTAGCTATGTCTCATCTGGGTATAAGATTTCTCATCACAGCATTCTTGAGATTCAGGAGAGGGCGTGTTGTCTAGCACTGATACTTATTGATGATTTGGAGAGCAGGAGGCTGGCCCCAGCTGGGGCACTGCACAAGCCCAGACAACGTGTAGGCTATCCCCTGCTCCGAGTGAGACCTGCTGTGGTGTTGCCAGGTGTCTGGCAGCACCTTCATTCCTGTAAACCAAGGTCCAAGCTGTGTGCTAGCATACCGCTGACGTTGAGGATGCTTACCGAAGATTTGGCCATGACTGGCGAACTCTGCAGAGGACTGTTGCCTATGACAAGTAATTGCTTGAGAACTTGGTGGGAGGCATTCAGCATCAATACGTGCTGGTGAAGTGAGAAGGATGTTTTTTCCACTGCTGGCTGAGTGCTAGACAACACAGGAAAATTTCAAAGGAGACAGAGCTTATCCATCTCTTTTTGGCTAATCATTGCTTGGATATGCACCAAAGAGAGGGATTGTGAAGCCAAGAAACCCAAGGAGTTGAGAACTGCTGTGATGGACTGAAGGCCTGGAGCTGATGCTACATTTCTAATACTTGGAAGCATTTCCTGCCTGCTGTGCTGATACAAACCACCTGCTGAGATGTCTTAACGGTGGGAAGATAGATGAGCTGAGGTGTTCATGTGTACCTTTGCTTTCCAATAGTTCTAAATTTCTTGTGTTCTGTATGACCCATAAGCATGCGAGCAGCACTGGATAGAACAGGTTCTTCTCTCCAAGAGGTAAGCTATTATAAAATCTAGCTGCATACCAAACAATGCAAGGCAAACACAAAAAGGTAGATAATTTAGATAAATGGAACAGGTTAGAGAATAGGTCTTTAAGATTTATTTTTGGAGTAGAAGGAAGGTAGGGTTCAAGGCATTTTAACATGGAACATGTTTTAAGCAGGCCAAGAGAATGAGAATGAGGGGGGTTGAAAACAGGGATAATTAATGGCTTGGGTGGAGGGGAAATAGCTGTATGGGTGTAATTGTGCACAAGATGTGAGTTGAGGAAGGGTGGTGGTGGGGATAAGGTGGTCAAAGCCACAAGAAAGGAAAATGCTGCTGCCAAAATTGTTTTAGTCAATATTAAGAGGAATATTAATAACCGTATTACAAGGTTGGAATGCAGAAGAAACTAGTATGGAGAAAATAAAAACTGGTCTGTTTTCAATTCGAAGATGAGAAATAATATATATATTATTATAAAGGGGGGGCAGATCTTGAGCTGAGTGCAATTACCTGAGAGAATATGACCTTCCATTTAGCTCTGTTGTCTTTTATTTTCAGGCCCCACAGATATATAAGCCCTAATGACAAGCTTCCAAAGAGCAGTTAAACCCCATAATTTTGCTGGTAGCCACTTACATACAGCGCACAAGTTGTTAAGAGGATCATATGGTAAAGAATTTGAGCTAATTAAAGATAATTCACCCTGCCACCACTGGGTTGGGCCGCATCATGGGGACCAGGGCATAGAAGAATCTGAAAAATATCAGGGCCCTGTCTTGTGAGATGCGCGTTTGGGCTTCCAGCCAGCCGAGGCAGCGCTGCTGCTGGCTGCTCCCAGGGAGCGGGGATCCGCTCTCGCCCTGCCTGCCATGTCTTGCCAAATGATGGAGCGCTGACCGACGAGGTGCCGAAACGCGGTTTCCCAGGCCAGTGCTCAGAGTTGCGTGAGAGCTGTGAAAGGCCTGCTGTGTGTGTAGGCGAAGACCGAGTGCCAGAAACGGCTAAGTGCATCTATGAACATTCAGTCTTTAGAAAAGTGTTTTGTTTGTTTGTTTGTTTGTTTTTAACCTCATACAGGTTTAAGAATGATGTTTTTCCCCCCTTTCCCTTCACCTGCCTGAATAACTTCCCCTTCTAGAAAGAAGCAAGGACTTTGGAAGAATCTATAGTGCAAGGACACAAAATGTCCTGAATGCAGCTTCTGTTGTAAAAGAACAGCAAGAGGAAACCAGGAGCATCTCCTCTGTTGGCTGTGACTGTCTAAGACTCTCAGGTACAGTGACAACATTTGGATTTCAGGGAGAAATGGCAGAAAGCGTCAGAAGCAGACAGGCAGCGAGAAGCAAGAGCTGGAGAACATAAGGAGAGGGGGGGGTGCTTATGAGCGACGGGGCTGAAATCCCCACGCGTGGAGAATGACGGCAGGCGCGTGATGCTTGGCCATGCCCGCGGCGCTGCGAGGGGGCGGCTGGCTGACACGGGGGTGAACCTGCGCCTGCCCTGGGCTGGGACGCGCCGTGCTCTGCACGCTCCATTCATCATCATTAAGCCTCTGGAGTGAGGGTGTGGGAAGCAATGTAATTGTCACCGATTCTGGTAAAGAATTACAATTTATGGCTTGTGAGGGGTCAGAGGTGGGAAGGGAAACTGACCAGCAACAAAATGACTTGAAATATGTGCTAGTAAAAAAATATTACAAATTGCATATGCTGGACAGCGTGTCTCGCTTTTGCGTTCATTTCCCAGTGCAGGTTGCAGCGTGTTGTCTCTGCGAAATGTGAAGGCCAGTGTAGCTGTCCGGGTTGGCATTGCCCAGGGCTGCCTGTGCCGCCTTTGAAGTAGGAGAGCTTCCCCAAGTGCAAGCATGAATGCCCTGCTGCTGGACAGGAGACCGAGGGTGCAAAGCAGAGGTCTGGAAACGGGCCTCTTCATCCCACCAGCTGTGCGTGTGGTGGTGGTGTCTGCCTCAAGTGCTAAACGCACTTGTTGGGTTTGTGCTTTGTAAACTACGCACACATTTGGTTTAGAAATACCAGCAGGGCCGCTGGAGGGCCCGTGCCAGGGATTTCTCGTGTCGCCTTTTGCACATAACAGTTGATCCGTTTTCTGCTGATGGATGGGAGCAGAAGTAGTTTCCCTCCGGTAAATGCCCGAAAGTGAGGTGGTAGTCACCACGTGGATTTTAACAGCTCAGTACGTGTTTTATTATACTGCGATGTACGCCGCTGCGCACAGAGGCCACGTAACTCTTCCTGAGGTAAACGAGTTCTCCGCTAAGAGCCAGGGCAGACGACATCTGACCGCGGGCCTGGCATCGGCTGTTGCATCCCCTTCCCGCCGCTGCCGAACTGGCCGCGGCCTGAGCCGCCGCGTGCCCCCAGCGGCCCCGCTCCCTCACGGGGGGAACCGCGGGCCGGGGACCCGCCGCCCC
>VXAL01018742.1:162189-196128 GCA_013399475.1 Chauna torquata
CGCACCTGGTCGGGCCCACGGAGACGCTCGGAGGCGCCTGAATCCGTTCGCGGGGCTCGTGAATGGGCGCGGCGGCTCCCTCCTCCTTGGCGCGGCGGCGCCAAGCGTGCCGGTTGCCTGCGGGCAGGAGGAAGGTGCTGTTTTTCCGGTGCGAGTAACTTCGCGTGTACCCTTAGCACAAGTACTCTTAGTGCGCAAGCACTCTTAGCAGCAGAGGTGTGAACGTTCAGGGAGGCAGGGCTCGCAACAGTCAAAGCACTTTTTCGGCTTAAAACGTTGCATGTTGTGATCTATTTGTTTATTTTTTACCTTGATAAGGACACACAAAATACAGATAAAACCCACCCCTGGATTCCAGCAGAAGCAGTTCGACCTCTGGTACCTGGTCTGTGGAGGGAGGAAGAGGCTGCAGAGCTGGGAAGGCAGAGCCTCTGCCTGCGGGTTGAGCGGCTCGCACGGCCTGAGGGTCCGTGACCTGAGCTCGCCCCAGCCTTTGCAGTGCCCGGTGTCTGCTCCCCGGCGGGCGTCTTGCAGGGAGCATGGGGCAGGTGGCTGTTACGAAGTCACCTTTTTGCATACCCCAGAGCATTTTGAAAGCATTCAGTACAGGGTTTTTTGCTGATATAACTTTGCATCAAGTTTCTGAAATGCCCATTTCCTTCAAACAGGTACAAGGGGTTGCCATTCAGCTGTCAGACTGATAGTCTCAGTGCGGTTCCTGGTTTCAGAAAATTTGTTATTATACAGTGTGGGCACCTGGAGCAGGCACTGGCCTGCCTAAGAGCAGGTGAAATGTCTTCCTGTGATTCTTCATCTGTGTTCAACCTGTCCTCTGAGTGATAGATGCACAGGTGGGACTGAAGTCAGAGAGACAAAGAGGAGAATGATGCAAGGAGACAGAAAGTTCTGAGACTCTTCATAGTCCTGTCCAGTTCGGCCATTCACTGTCAGCAAAAAAAAAAAAGAAAAGAAAAACCTTTTCTTACAGTTCCAGAGAAGTATTGCAACAGACTGTTCCCAAATAACAGTATTGCCAGGTTGGGCTTCAGTCTGAGGCTGTGTTACTTTGCGTCTCTTCGGTAGACTTGTTTTACATAAGCTGGGATGAAGATATATGTGGAACATTATATCTAGGGAAAGTTACAATCCTTTGTTAGTCCAACCAATGTTTTTAGAAAAAGCTAGGAAGCTTTCAGACTTCATCTGACGTGTTTGCGTTTCCCTCTTTCTCAGGTGCTGGTTTAAAGGGAAGTGTTACTTGGTGTTGTACAAGTCGTAACAAAATATATTTATTGCCAAAACAATACAGTAAATTATTGCACATGGAATTTTCAAATATTCATGCCTAACGCAAAGCATTAATTTACCATATACCAGCCAGTGGTCTGGTTTTACACATACCAGGCAGTTGCTGCGCGGGATCAAGTCTGTGCTGGAAAGCATCCAGTAATATATTCAGCTTGCTTTTAGCTTTTTGTATTTGGGAAATGTGGAAATTCTTACAGGAAATAAACGCAATTGGTTCATAAAACAAGTCATCTTACCACTAGAAGTAGCTCTGAGAATTTGCTGGAGGTTTGACGCAAAGGGCAACGGTGACTTGGGTGCATACGAGACTGATGCTGTCACTGCTGTCAGGTTCTTACCTCACAGAGTGCTCTGCTTGTTGTGCTGAAGAAGGCCAGTAGTCGTGCGTGCTGTTCTGTGCTGGCCTGGCTGGGCCAAGCTGCCCTGGATGTTGTTGTCCTTCTTTTTCGTTGTAGGCCTTGCCCCTGATCACTCCCTCCTTAGTTTTTTAATGTTCTGCCAGAGCAATTCTAGTTTTATGTTTTTGAGTCTTTCTAATGTGTTTCCTTTTTCTGTTAAGCCTTATCAATACTAGAATTCCTGACTGACTTCTCACGCTACTTTCCTTGTAGTGAATTATGTCTGAAAATCTTTCTAGTGTTGATAATGCCTTACTGATTTCATTCTATGCCTTTCCCTTTTAAGTTTCCCCGTTTCTTTCCCCCCCCGCCCCCATCATTTCTTTCTGGCTCCCATTTTGTCTCTGCACTTTTCTCTGCCTCTTCACTATTATCTGCTGATTAGTATTTTTTCCCCTTTCCTTTGGTGCCTGTCTTTTTGAAACCCCTTTCTTTTCCTACCTTTTTTCCTGTTGAGCGAATGGTGGCAACAGGTAAAGGAAATCCTGAGTTGTTATTAACGACTGATGTGGCCTCTGCCCTGCACTGCAGATAGTCAGCTGCCGGGAGCTCTGCAGGTACCCCGCAGCTTCTGGTCATCTGCAGAAAATGCCTTGTTAAAAAGAAGGATTTGTAAGCAGCGATGAGGGCAGAGGCCCCTTTTCCCACCTGGTGGGACTTGCTTCCAACAAGTGCCCATGTGCACAGGAGTACCACCACAAGTGAGCTGCTCCCTCCTCCCCTGGCACCAGGCTCGGCCGGGGGCACTTGCTCAGGGACAGTCTCACTCCCTCCTCCTTTCCCTCCTTTCCTTCCTATCAGGCAGCTCTTTTTTTTTTTTCCTGGAAGAACTCAGTTCTCAGAAGCAGAGAAGTCAGTGCCTGGAGCGTCAGTGAGGCACGTTGCTACGACATTACATGGGTCACATCTCTAGCATCTTTGTTGTAAGCACGTCATTTGGTACAAATCTGCACAGTGTTGAACTCTGACCTGGTGAATGCTGCTCTGTGGAAGTCCCTGTGAAATCTTGTGGTATTCCTGGCAGGTCACGTTGGCATGACAGATGGCAAAAAAAGGCTGTAAATCTTGGACAATGTGAAAAGACCTACAAAAAAAAAAAAATTAACAAAGAAAATATACACCTCAAATCATGAAGGTTTTCTAGGATTAAATAAAAGGTTTTAAAAAGATGATTTTGAAAAAAAAATATGTAATGGCTGCAGAGAGTTTGGTTTAGAAAACTAATTAAAGGACAGTTAGAGATTTTTGTGGTAACTGCTATTATGAATTTTACCAAATAGCATTTGATTAGCACATCTTCGTTTTTACTTGTAAAAGAAGCTCTTATTTTAGAATGTGAATGACTCTCTCCTTATGTTTCAGACCAAAGTCTAATACTATAAACAAATTTCCATTATCCATGTCCTTTTTTGCCTCCCCCATTCTGCCTCAAGTACTAAGGACGGCTTGTTCGAAGTATATAGTCTGTTTTATGTCTTGGTGTCAAGAGTTTTGACTGTTTTACACTCACCCCATTCACTATGGTTTATTCATAATTGTGTCGTCAGTGAAATGAAGGAATGGAAGTTTATGCCCTGTGCGCTGGAGGAGTGGAATCATATGATTCACGTAGCGAAAAAGCAGGACAATACATCTGAGATGGTCAATATTGCCACATCTGATGCGTGCGTACAATGACATCAGCGAAGTGCCCCTTTGGATGCACCCTAGGGATTTCTGTTGAGGTTTTTCCCCTGAAGAGGTATGTTTCAGGCAAACAAAAAACAGAAGGCACTCTCTTGGGGTTTTGTTGTTTAAAGCAAAACAAAAAAACACGTCTTGTTGTTGATCAACAACTTTTGGTTTATTTCGTGGAAAAAGTACAAAGAACCCAGTATTTTTGGAAAGGCTTTCAGAAGCTCTCCAGAGGCGTTTGCCTCAAAGAGACTACAGCGCTGGTGAAGGGGAAAAGCAAGGGGAATGGAAAAGGAACGCTTATCCGTACATTTTAGAAAATGTCTAATAGCACAGCTGGTTTCCCTTCAGTTTCCCTCACCCAGTAATGGTCGGCGTTTGTATATTTCCTTAATTTCCCAAGCTGCTTTATTTCACGATGAGCAGAAAACAAGGCATCCAGGGAATCTTGAGCCATTTTCATCCACTTGTTAATGAGGTGACGAGACGCTAGTCTGTCACTCAGACGGCATTCAGCAGCATGAGCTTTATGAACCCTGCAGATGTCTGAAATATCTTCTTTCTGCTCGGTAATTGACTACCTTTCCACAAATACCTCAAGAAAATGTAAAATAGGGTAATACTGGTCCAGGAAAATTTCTTCTTAAGAAAGTTCCTTTCGTAAGTAGTTGTTAATGCTGCGATTTTTATTTGTATCATACATAACATTTAAATGGTTAAGTGTAAAGGTTTTTAAAAGAATGTATTGAAGTATATGCCGACTTTTAGAGCATAGCAGCTTAGTCAAGAAGATAATCTTATTGCAAAATCATGCAAATGGAAGAAAACTAAGCGGCATCCTCAGAAACAAAGATTTCGCAGATGTCAAAAAGTGTTTTAGTGTGACGGTTCAGTACCCAGTGCTGACTTTATATAGTCTTTTTTTTCTTTTTTTTTGGAAAATTGGGCCCTAAATGTCTGAATATATTGCTTCTGCCCAAGTCTCTGTGAAAACAGACTCATTTTGCATTACCTTTGATCTATTTCACAGACCTTAACTGTTTTGCCAAATACTAATGCTGTGCAACATAGGCAAGACAGAAGTTCTTCCCAGCTCTCATTTTAGGGAATGAGATAGCACAGAGCCCACATGCAAGAAAGTTGAGAATATGTTTCCTTTGTGTCTTTGGCTTACTTTCTCATAGAAATAGTGTCACGGTGTTTTCTCCATGGCCCCATAAGGGAAAATAATTAAAATTACTCAAAATTGAGCGGCTCTCGCCTACTATCCAGAGATGCGTGATGGAGTAGCGGGTGCGCTCTGAAGATGGCGTGGGGTAAATGCGAGATGCCACCAAGCAGGCGGTGAATTGTCCTGTCTCCTACCTGTTTTGGGCATGGCTTGGATAACGCTGGTTGGAGCGTGGAAGGTTCCCAGGGCACGGCTGTCTGCGGGTACACTAGAGGGCAGGATTTAGCCCTTAAACGTTCTTATGGGCTTTACAAATCGGGTGCTTAAGGTACTTAAACACTGAAGTTTACAGAAAAAGCAGTCCAACTCATGCTTAGCCACTGCACAGCTATAGATGAATGACAACTGCAGATAATATGTGGTATTTTGTCAGTATACAGTCAAATTGTGGAGGTAGCCACATAAATGCAAATTCTTCCAGCAGCTGTCTTTGTGGTCCCCTTTTGTGGGTATATTAAGACTTTCGGTAAAAACTCTGCAGCTATGCAAGTATAATATTTGGTGAAGACATAGTGAAGACTTTTGGGTGTTTGTCAACTTGGTAAAACGGAGCCGCGTATTCCTAAATTGCTCATCAAGCAAATGAGATGAGGGAGCTGCTAATGGCTTTTATTTGGCTAATAAGTGCTCGAAAGTTGTCCAACTGGTCCTAAGAAAAAGTTTATATTGTGGTGGAGATATGTTTGAAAACATTTTACAGACAGTGAAGTATTTTAATGGTGTTTTTTTAGTATATGATCTTTTGACATGCTAGATGAAGAGCCTGAATTGCAATTAATTAAAAGCTGTGTTGTTTTTTTTTCTCTCTCTCTCTCTCCTTTTTTTTTCTTAATGCATGTTTGGTGTATATTACCACAGATTTTTAAAAGGTGTTCAAGTTCATCTTCCATTCTGTAATAAAAGCAAGAGGAGTGCCAAGCGCACAGATGGTTGAATGGGCAAGCAGAGATGTAGCACTGGTTTGGGCAGTTCAATTAGCGGTCACAGGGAAAGCCCAGAAGAACACCCTTGTTTCTTGCTCAGTTCCCACAGAATACATATATCTGTTGTATTTTCTGAAAGGCAGGGACCTGTTCCACTGCAGTTTTGGGGGACAGAATTCTATTTAATTATCCCTTAGTTAATCAGACTCTCAACTTGAATTTTAAATCCTCATCTTTTCACTGACCCCTTGTTTCTGTAAGCTACTCCCAACTCCTTTGGTTTATCATCATACATGGCAAGCAGTTTTAAAAAGTAATTATCCAGTAGTTTCTGTAAATTTAAAGCTGTTAACATGCTGAAGTGAAACTTGTAACAAGAGTTTCATTGCAAGTTTTTTTCCCTGAGCTTAATATTTGTTCCCTTTTTCTTCCTTTATATTCTCCAGAAGAATATTTTCTGATATTTCCTCACTTGTTCAAGCAGATAGAACTAAATTGGTGAATCCATCCATAACTCATGATTTGTCCAAAAGAAGACTGAAATTTGTATTCTGATTATTACATTTTTTTGACACTCTCGGGAGCGTTATTCTCGGATCACTGGCCATGTGTTGTTTCAAAATGCTTGAGAGGCTTGGGAGGTGATCAGTTGTACTACTGATGTATAACCCTAGAAACAGTGGAGCTTTTTGACTATTGGTGGTATTGTGTTTAGTATAACTAGCTACTAAAACCAGAATGGACTGTATAACCTTAGTGTAATTTTGGAGGGAAAAAAAAAAAAAAAAGTCATTTTTTCAATGTTCAAGTTACTGTTCCTGAAAAAGCAGATACTTGCATGAAACCCCTGATTTGGGTATCTGTAGTAAGTGATATTTGAAATATTTGTGGCTTGACTTTTGAAGCCTAGAAGTCTGTAATGAAATTGCATTTAAATCCTGATTGAGAATAAATAGCCTTTTATGTTATTAGTATCCATTTAAGACTGTGCATTTCAAAATAAAGCAGCTCTCATTCTTTGTCATTTTCAGTAGTGTGTTTTGTGACAATATGTGGGTAAACTGGAGTTCTTGTCTGCCTCTTCTGCTGCCTCCTGACTTCTCAATAAAAATATTTAACGGGTGACTGTCCGGAGTGCTGATGCCATTTCAGGATTATTATCTTATGTATTTGTTTTGTTTGTTCAGGGTAGGGTCAGATTTTGACTAGAGGCTGATATGCTTGTCCGAGAGTGTAAATGAGATGATGTCTACAAAGTTGGGTGGAGGTCGTCTTACACAAATTACCATGGTACACTTCTGGTTGAGTGATCCTGTATGAAATTATCACTCATGTTTGACTTTTAGAGCTTGAAACCACATTTCTTGAGTGATTCAGAGGAGAAAGATATTAAGGATACTAGGAGAAGGCAAACTAGGAACTAGACTCTATAGTCATTTGCAATTACAACATGATGTCAAGTAATGTTCTTATGGAGCTTGTAGCTTGCCCTTTGTGATGGGACTTCAGCAGATTTCATAAAGCAGTAGTCATTAGGATTCCAGCTGGAATGTGAAAGTTGCAAAATCCCGATACTCCTGGCTATGAAATCCTACTTGGTGTTGTGTTTTGTAAAAGCGAGGAGAGATATCAGCTGCGATACAGCTTGAAATATTTGCAGTCTGTTTCTTGGGTCTTTCCTTTTTGCTCTCAAGCTGACCCAGCCTGGTGCCCACCGTGCTTGGTGTCCATCTGGAAACGTTTTTGCACCAATGTGTTTTATTAGTAGAAGTTCCATTGCCGTTCTGTGTGTGGTGTAGCTCTGTGGTTATTCTTCCTGATAAAGGATGTCCTTAACACTCTGAAGTGTACTGGCAAAATATGTGAGACTCTGGAAATCAGGGGCACGGCATCTCAGCGTGTGCTTGGTACACTTCTTTTGGGGAAATGTCAGTAGAACCTGTTAGGACTGGCACCAATTTTTTGGTAGACTGTATCTTTTCTTGGTGATTCTGGATACTGGGCAATAAGTACTCAAGTCTCTTGGGTCTTTCCAAATTTCCCCTTTTTTCTTTCTTTTTCTTTTTTTTTTTTTCTTCCTCAGTGTTGTATTTGAACATCACCTGTTACGCTGTCAGCATTGACTGACCAAGAGTTCCTTTGGCTAGATACTTCAGCTGACCTAACAAGTCCGTGGGGCTAAAAGGGGTGGTTTCTTCTCTCCCCCCT
Organism: Chauna torquata; assembly: GCA_013399475.1. Classification (NCBI taxonomy): domain Eukaryota; kingdom Metazoa; phylum Chordata; class Aves; order Anseriformes; family Anhimidae; genus Chauna; species Chauna torquata. Next base: position 169,932 of record VXAL01018742.1, read on the forward strand.
GCAGTTTCAGCTGTGCTGTAGTTGGCACCACTTCTAGCACCGAGTTCACCAAAGGGCCAGATAGTTTCTTTCGCTGAACTGGCAGAAAAGTCTGTTCTCTCTCCCCCTTCCACTGTGCTAGTTTCTGTTTGATTTAATGCATTGAATCAGCTCACCAAGATCTCGGGAGAAGCACCAGAAGCGGTGCAAGGGAGGTGGTGGGAGCATGCAGCCAGGAGTGTGGGATGGATGGGAACTGCCCCTTCTCAGCGGCAGCTCGTGGTTCGGTGTCACAGCCTGTCTTGTGGCACCGTGGCCTGAACCATCTCATCTGTTAAAATGCAGGACAGGGTGCAATGCCTTGCTTGATGGATGACTTGAAGAGGATGAACAGATACAGTCCATGCAGTTTGCACCTATATTACGTTTCAGGTTAGAATAGTAATTTTAGGACTGTATTACAATGAGTGTTAGCATGGTCCTACAACTTTGGGAAGACCAGTACTGACTCTGAAATTTCTGGATGTACACGATCACACACGTAGCGTATTTTTGTGCAATACTTCCCTAGGTCCTGTTAATACCTCTGGCAAGAGAGAGGGATACAAAAATGAAAGCATGTTTTAGTGTGGAGAAGCAGTGAGCAAGGGCCATATAGAGGGTGTAGGGGGAGAGGCTGTCATCTGTGTTTGCTAGTCACTTGGGATGTCCTGCTGCACAGACTTGTTGGGCAGAGCACTTTCTGGGAAATGCTATATTGATTCAGTTCGTTGGATTTTTGTAACTGAAGTGGAGCAATTGGGATGAATAGCTAAACATGCATCTGACCTTGCCTCTGAATATGTAAATACGAAGGAGTCATTTTGTGGTTTTACAGATGTTTACAGGATCACTGTGGATGCTTTGCTGACAGTAATGTAGTTCATTCAGGAAAATTGAGGAAAAAAGGTTCACAATACTCGTCTCCTTAGAAATGCAGGATTCATAAAAGCTAAAGAGGTCTACAGAACTGTCTCGTGTTTCCAGTTTTAACTTATTGCAGTCCCAGCCTTCTGTTTGCTTTTCTGCTTCAAGAAGCAATTTCTTCCAGAGCATATAACTATCTGTGCTCGAGTTAGTGCAAGTAGTTGTGAGGTGTTACTATTTTATATTGAAAATCAAAGCAAGGAGTCTCCAAATGACAGCTGAATTTCAGCGATTAGGCTCTAATAGCATGGATTGGTATTGTCTGTGTGACTTACTAAGTGCCAAGCCAGGAGGAAAATGCAGTTGTTTGGAGTGAGAGACGTCTGGCCTGCCTGATGATTCGATGTGGCACACGGTGCTGTTGTTGGTGCTCGTAGCCATAGGATACTTCTGGAGCATGCTCATGCGGTGAAGTCAGGAGCAGCGTGGAGGTTTAAACCAGCACAGTGAGTACTAGAAAAGGTCTGGCCGAAGCAGCAGGGAGCCAAGCAGGCCTGTTCTTACAGGCCGCGGATTGTAGAGGCTCTCTGCTCTTGTCAGGAAAGGGCTTGTGTCCCTTCTCAGTATGACGTGAAGGTATTCAGAATAAGCAGTGTACAGTGGGTTTTTATTTGGAAGAATTGGAAGACGGGGAAGTGACTGTGGCCTGATCCCTTTCCGTGTGGTCCTGCAGACCAGGTTCTTGGCTCCCCAGTACAGGCTCAGTCCCTTGGTGAATTCTGTCTGCCTCCTCCAAGTCATCATCAGGGGCTGTAAAACTTGAGTGTTACCTAAGTCCTTGAAGGAAGATCTGAAAGTGCAACGTGTGTTTTATTTTTTGGAGTTAGGGAATTTGGTTTCATACAAAGAACAACTCATTACACTCGAGCAAGGCTGCATTCAGAAGCAAGGTAGGGCCTGTTTGTGAAGACTGGTTCGCCGTTGTTCTGGGCCAGCAGTGACTGACAACTGTTGTCCTTCGTTGGCCTCATCGTGCGCAGCCTGCGCTGTTCCCTTGTGGATGCGTTATTTACATGTCAGCGTGGGGTGGATACGCGGCTTGATGGAAGGGGATAAAATGGATGGAGGATGAAGTAAGTCTCTGGGCTTAGTGCTGTCTTTGCATTGTCCTTGCAGTAAACCAGGTGAACAGGCACCAGTGAAATACTGTGTGCATGTGTATGGATTTTGATTGCTTTTAATTGACTTTTCACAAGTATTTATTGAAGACTCAGTGACTGATTCTGATAAGCCATCTTTTGATTGGTACTGGAGACTGAGGAAGTGCAAAACTGGCACAGTCACTGTCTCTTAACCTTTTGGGCGGATGCAGAGCAGTCAGCTGTAGAGGGCAACTTTTCAGCTCCTTATTGGCATCTTGCTTCTTCCTCTTCCCTTCAGCTGTGCTGTCTCCCGGGCACCCTGGATGCATGACGCAGTTCCTCTTTTACCACTGTGTTTCAGGCTCTCCTGAAATCCAGTTGCTGATTCTTCTTGGCATTTCTGAAATCCAGCTTTTCCTTTCCGTTTGTAACACTTGAGGCTTATTATATCTATGCATTGGCAATCTCACACCGCTACTGTGGCAGCCTTTTCCTTTCATCTCATCTGAATCTGTTATTCACTGCGCTGACATCCCTACAATACTGTGTACTACTGAATAGTTATTGTATGAGTGAGTACTGAAAAATACCTTTTAAAAGTCCTGTATCTTACCTTCCCTGTCTTCCGAGTGATGTTCTTTGCCTTGTCTCAGGTTGTTCCTGCTTTTATGCATGCTTATTTTGCTGCAAGTGAAAAACAGTTCATAGCTATAACGACATTGATGAACACACAATAAACATAAAGAGCTTAAATTCTGCAGGTTCCATATGCATCTTCTGATATTAGTGACGTTGTTCCATTGGCTAGACCGTTACAGCAGCTTTGTTTTAAAGCTGAACAACTGAAAGTGGTTATTTTTACAATTTTCTTTTGTGAACACTAAATTACATGAAAGCAGTTTAAAGAAATATGAAGAATTACCTTACTCCTGTTAAAACAGGGCCTTCAGGAAAAGTCCTAAAAAAACATGTGTACATGCATTCATAGTTTTGATAATGAAACCCTCAAGCATTGTTCTAAAACAAGTGGTGTTTTGGTAAAGCTATTGGTATTTAGCAACCAGCCTTTATTACCAGTACCCAGTAATAAATGAAGTTCTTCTTTGGTAAAGTTCTGCTTGTTTTTGCCCCCTTGACTTTAAGTGATGCAGTCAGTTCATCTGCAGTGACAAGGAGACTGCAAACAGCGTAGCAGCTAGGTATTTAGAGTACTTTTGTAAGATGGTGTATTTGCAGTGTCTGCCACTTGAAATCCTTACGTAATGCCAAGCAATCGCTGTTTACTTGACTCAACAGCACAAAATACCCAAGTTGTGTTTTGTAAGCAGAACACGGAAACTCCAATGCTTTTAACTTTTAAAGCACTTGATGAAGTTTGATCAACCAGTTTATGCAAGCCATGTGAGATGGAGAAATGTAATTGTGCATGTTTTACATGCGGGAGCATAGGCAAAGAGCACTGAGCCTGACCGTGGCTAGAAATGTTATGTTACATTATTCCAAAGTTGTCCTTTTGCAGGATGACTTCACCATCTGTTATATGAAATGCACAGGGAGCATTTGAGGATGCTGTGCATTTGGTAATCAGTGTTTCCTGAGGGGGATTCCCGAAGTGATAGGTGTATATTAGGTGGGGTTGGATATTTGTAGGAATTGGAGTTAAGATATAAATGAGAATCGATGGAGAACCTGAATAGGGAAATAATTTTTGTTGTATTCAGTGTTTGTAATACTTCGATTAAAGCTCTTAAAGTCTGTGGATGTCCACTTCGTACGCTAGGCTGGTTTAGCAGGTTGATACCGGGTTCCACGAGTTGTTATTCCGTATAAAGCCTAGGATTTACTCTTAAGTGTAACCGGAACTTTTCAAAGTGTTCGTATTCCAGAAGTGTGTATTTTTGTTGTGGATGTTTACATTTTAAAGACCTTAGGTCTGTCTGCAAGTGGTTTTATGCCTCTGGCTGGCAAAAAGGAAAAAGATACACTTAGAATGTTGTCATGCGAAAGCAAAGAAATGTGCCTTTGTACGGGAGCGTGACTCACTATTTCTCAGTGTGACACTTCATTTGCTTGATTTTTTTTTTTGTTGTTGCTGTTCTGTGAAGACCACCTCTTCTGCTGAGGCTTGCTTGCTGTTTTATGCACATGTTTCTCCTGTCTACTCTGCACATGTGTTCCAGGGTTTAGGCAGTGTGTACTTTAGCAATTCTGCCGATGGCATGGTTGTTTTACAATGAGCATATGAAAGCGAACAAAGAATCATTCTCATGTTTGTAGTCCCCAGACTGGGGATATCTTGTATGCAGACTTTGTCAGCTAGGAGAAGACATTAATTTGCTTAATATGTCAGTGAGAAAGAGGCATCAAAAAAGTGTCATAGACTAGATAGGAGAGAAATGCAGCCAAAGGCGTTTCTGATTCCTAGAAATAAGGTTCGGTGGTATCACCGGCTCGTGGGCTGGGGTTTGGATCTGGCCCACAGGGCAGTTTCCTCTGGCTCTGGAAATGCCAAAGTGGGGCTATTAATATGTGCGTGTGTGTGTACACACGTGTATCTTTGATGAACCAGCCCTTGGGTTTGGGAGGGTTTGGTACGTTAGGTGCGGAGCAAGCACGCCCGACTGCGTGTCTTGCTTGAACACCTGGCTGGGAATAGAAGTTGCCCCAGGCATGAAGGGGTCGGCAGCTTCAGCCACGGAGTATGCGGCAGTGGGAGTTCAGTCGGAAGGTGTTGCATTTAGCAGAACATCGTTTACTGTTACTTTTCCCCTTTTTTTCTGAACTTCTTTGCGTTTCTGATATTTATTCCCTCCAGAGGCGAACCACCTCTATAGCAGCGAGACTGCGAAAGAGTTGCTGCTTTGTGCTTTTGTGGGGGCACGGAGCTGCGGGACAGCTGATGTGGGGCTGGCGCAATAGCTTCACCACGGCAGTGTCATTCGGGGGCCTCATGGAAGGATTTTCCTTGCAGGGCCTCTGCAAGTATGTTGGAGATGGGCCCTGAGCCTTTGGCTTGGATTTAGCTTTTCCGTAGCAGAGGCTGCAGTAACGCTAGTCATTGATCCAGAGACGTGCAGCCTGGGGATTTTCAGGGGGTACAGACACTCCCTTCTTGTAAACTGAGGGAGAGGTGTTTGGCTAATGACCTTTCCAGTTCAAATAAAGCGGCTGTACGTTCGTGAAAACAAGGGTTGAAGTAGTATCAGATTCCTCCCCTGTTTCCAGGGTCCGTAAGCTGCTCTGCTGTTTGCTGCCTCTGGGCACTGTGTGTTTGCTCTCGTTCGTGCTCCTGCACGTGTACGCGTGTGTGGGGCACCGTGGTTATGTCGCGCAGCGGCAGAGGTGCGACTGCAGGAAACGCCGGCGAGCCCTCGCGAGCTCGGATTTAGCTTGCGTGTTTGACGGTGGTGAAAATGTGGTGGCAGGGTTTTCACCGTGAGGTGACAGAGGCCTTTGAGCAGGAGGCTGGGGTAGATAAGGTCCTGTCTGACCTGCATTTGGTGCGGTTCTGTGAGACCGTGGGTACGTCTGCACTGAAGTCTGTCTGTAGTGGTCCCTACTGGGTCGATTATAGTGCAAGTATAGCTTAGGCTTTAACCGCACCTTCGTTTGCTGTGTAAGTGTATCCAAAGCCAGGAGCTCATGGCATATTTTTATTTTAGGGTTTCTCTGATGTCATGGGTAGGTTTCCCGTTTCCTTTTGAAGGAGTAGGAAAAAGGAGATTTTATGAATCGTCTTGGCTAATGCATCTCAAATTCCACTTCCTTGAGGCATGGGGTTTGCCTGGCGCTGCAGTACAGCAGCCCCAGGTACTGCGTACGTACCCTGCCCCTGCTTCATTGCTGTTTGCTCTTTACGTCTCTTTCGTTTTTTCCCTGATGTGTTTCTGTCGCTTTCTTCCCGCACCATGACCTTTGCTTTCCCTCTTCCTTTGCGATACCATGGAGTACTCCTGCCCCAGATCATCTCAGCCGGTGCAGCTGCTATGAGTAAAATAAGAGCGCATGCCATCGCGCACAGAGATCGCCCCAGGCAAAGTGCTTGGGATGCAGGAGGCTGGGCACTGTTCCTCTGCAGCTGCCAGCAGACGTCTGACTGGGAATGTGTGAGAAAGGTAGTACTAGCTCAGCAGTGACTAACTTCCAAATGCGCAGCTCTCTTTTTCTAAAGTATTAGGTTGCTGGGTTTTGCCAAGATCTTCTAAATAAACCAATTTTCAAGGAGTTTTTTGGATGAACCCTTTATGATGCAGAGCAATAAAACCATTTGGGATCGTTTAAGTCAGTGCAGTATTACTTGGTCTGGGCCGTCACAGCGCCTTTGCTGGGTTGGGAGAACTGTAAAAGGACTTCAGAATTTTCATCGTACATGTAACATTTCAGTTCTGGCACTGAGAGCAGTAGAAGACCTTTTGGAAAGTGTACACAGTTTCTGCATTCTCCACATTTGCAAGTGTCTTTTCTGTCTGCATTGTGCTACTTGGCCATAAAATTCCTTACTGGAGCACACAAAACTGAATTGGAAATAGTTTTTCAAGCTGTTTAAGAAAATGTGGGGAAGGTACAGTCTGTAACACAGATCTGATAGAAACCTTGCCAACCACAATGCTATTGAATACCACTTTTCAACTTTCGTATTCTTAGAAACGCCTCTCTTCATTGTGAAATAAATGCCCGTTTGTAGCTGTCAAATATGCTGGCCAGTTTAACCTGCAGCTTGTAGATCTGCCCTGACCTGGTCTGGGGAGGGGGTGAGGGTGGGGAAGGCGTAGTCTTGAAGAGGTTTAATCTCTTAAAACAAAAAAGAAAAAGGCCATTTAGTCATTCTGCCTTTCAGATGCTGGTGAGAATCCCTTAGCCTGAGTGTCACTGTTTGAAAGAGTACGCCTGAAAATTTCCTGTGTTAACGGAAAGGAGGCCTGCAAAATAAAGAAAACCAACACTTTTTCTTGTTGTATCATTTGTGTATATAGGGGTGCTCTGGAACAGCTGTATTTGCCCAGGAGGGGCTGTGTGTCGTGGGAGATGGGGAAAACTCTCCCAGGCATTCTGGTGCATGTTGTAGTGTGGTTCGGGACCCTTCAGTGCAGCAAGGTGCGGGAGAGGCTGTAGCTCCTGTTGTTCTTCAGCCAAAGCATCGGTGAATACATACTGTTAACAGGCTCTGTGTACTGTGAAGAAAAAATGTCCCACCTCTGTCCTTTTCTTACACTCCTGGAATGCACTCGAACTACATCCGAAGTGACGTGTTTTCATAATTAATGGCTGTTTACATAATCTGCTATATGGAGAGGTGTAGCTGGTATTATGGGCAAGGAGTCGTATAACCAAATGAAAATCGGTACTGGAAATTCTGGGTATGAGATTACCCTTGCAGCTTTAGCAGGCTGTAGTAACAGCCTTTAGCGATGGCTCTGACGTGGCTGCTAGACACCCGCGTGCTGAGGTAGGTCTCCTTTTTCCCAGTCAGACCCCCTAGAAAAACGTCCTGTCAAAAAAGAAAGCGGTCAAAATTTTCACAGGATCTAGAATTCCTTTGTTTTGGCTCAGCTGTGATTCACCTACCTTTTAGGAGACAGCTGTGGAGAACCATTGAAGTTCTCTGTTTCGACTGTTGCACTGAGAAGCAGAGGTTGCTGTGGATCCTTGTGGAAGAGCCCAGGCTCAGTTAGCTCTCAGCTCAGCTGCCAATAGATACAGAATTCCCGCTCTTTGGAAATGGGATGCACCACCCTCACTTAGCAGCTGGAGAAAGGATTTGGATGCGGTCCACCTGTGGAGAGCGTTTTGCAGTTCAAGAGGATGACAAACAGATTGTGATTTTTTCTTTTTTTGTACGGGAGTCCTTTTGCAAAACTTGAGAGAAACTCATAGTAACAGAATGACTGGAAAAAAAATCTTTGGACCCATAACTAAAAAAAAAAACAAAAACCCTATTTTGCATGTTTTTCCTGTGCTGAACACTTAAGTTGTAAGGTCTTACCAGGGGTTTGGCAGTGCCACTGCTGTGAGGGTGAGTTAAGAAGGGTTGTGGCCCAGCTAGTGGTGCTCCACCGCGGGGTTTATTACGGCGCAGAGGAATTGGAAAATGTGGCTCCAAGGAGAATGGCGTGAAGGGGTCTCCTGATGTCACCTGCAGGGTGAGCAAGGAGAGGTTTGTTCATCGTGTGCTGCCTTATATTTCTTTTCCCTACAACTGGAACGTTTATCAGCATTCCTTGCTTTTGAGCCAGGTGTTTCTTTAAGAAACAACTTTCTGGTTAAAAAGTTGTTTAATGCATTCTGGCCCGAAGGCAATAAATATCTATCAGTTACTTCAGTTTTGGTCTGAGGATTTTGTCTTTATGTGGCTAGTCAGCTTTCCTTCTTACAACGTCACGTCTTTTTTTGCGCTTTTACCGGTTTGGTGTGTCAGAGAGCTGTACCGTGGCTTCTTCTGGGCTTGCTGTCTTTACTTCTGGGAAGATCTTCCCTGCAGTGGTATGGACCGTGTTGTTATATCCATGCATTGCATTTTGTTAAGCAGTCCGTTTGTCTGGGTAGAAGTTTTGTGATTATGCTAAACATGGCAGCAAGGAAACTGCTCAGAGGAGAGTTTTATTTAGGGTACTTTTATAATCCTGTCTTCAAGTATGAGAAGGTTGTGGCAGTAGAAGGTTTTAAATTCATCTCCTAATTGTAGACCAGTGCCTTAACTTTATCTTTCCTCCATTCATCTTTTCTGACCCTTTTTATATCTTTCTGAAGACACCATTTTATCCTTCTTCCTCTGAGTTTCTACCCTGGCATGAAATGAAATTTGTCTGTCTTGCACTTCAGTTCTTGTTATCCGGTAGAAAAAGGGAAGATGATCATAGTTCAGTTTGTTACGAGGAGATACAAAAGAAAGTCTTATTAGTAATAATGAATTTACCACGTCCTTTTTAGTTTTCAGTGTATAAAGTTTGTGTGGGTTATAATTGGGATAGAAGATGTTTTATTTTAGAACTTTGTGGTGACTTAGCCTGAGTCCTCAAGATATTTGCTCAGTTCTCTGTTGTCACAGAACCAGCAGGCTTCGGCCATAGCCTTGCGCTTGGCGTTCATCACAAATTAAAGGGCATGCTATGAGCGTGAGTAGTGAAATACGTTATGCTGTGCTGGAGGGGGGCCCTCCCAAAGGACTGCAAAAATAACTGGGAAAACCTGCCCTTGTGGCCCCCAGTTTGTCGATTAGCTGTTTCACAACACGCTGTGCCACTTATTTGGGTTACAGACTTCTTAATTAATTTACCTAAATTTTGTCAAGGGGAAAAAAAATCTCCCCTGTTTTGGCAGCTGGTAAATGCAGTTTTAAGGTGTGGGGTGATTGCTGTCGTGTCGCAAGATTACCCACTATCATTTCTAAACGTTTTCATGGACCTACTTGTGAGGTTCAAATGTGCTGAAGACAAATGTTACAAATAGATCTAAAATGATGGCTTGTGTCTGAACTGTTGCTGTTCGTGACCTTAAAGGCTGCAAAAGAAATGGATCATCAGCGTGAAGTGTTATATTGTACTAAGTTGCGTTCAGCTAAACCTAAAACTGTTGCTTCTGGTGATGATTGCATGGTCAAAATGTGTTTGATTAGCAAGGCTGTATTATATCTTGGCATCTCCAAGTCAACATAGCACCGTGGCAAATACTTATGTTGCATTAATTAATCCATAAAATAACGCTGAAACATGGAAAACTGAAGGTATTACTTTGGCTGTGTTTATTCATGTGTTTTCCAAGTCGGAGAGGAAAACCCAGTGAAACTGATTTTGTTTTGGGGGCATCCAGTAAGTATTGCAGTGCATTTCTAACTCTGCAGGATTTATTTATTTTTTTAAAGAGAGGAACGCTTTTTGCTAGCTTCTCTGAACTACGCAAATATTTTTACAGGCCTTACGAACTTTCTGAACATTTGTTTTTACAGAATATGAGCTTCTGGCCTAGTAGGAAATTGTAGGAGTTACTGTGCTTTTTGGTCAAGAGAAAGTCACGAAGTGTAGTATGCCCATGCTCCAGTAATTAATATTGCTCTTCAGATATTTCATACAGCTGTTTCTTGTTAAGTGTGCCCTGAAAGCTGTACGCTGGGGCACATCTCAGAAGTCTATTCCCCCACAGTCCCTGCCTGCCCAGAGCACTTCTCCACGCTGTCACTTCCCCAGAAGGCAAGGAGTTGCACTGAATGTTTTTGTAGCTGTTCACAAGTCTGATTTTGGCCTAATAACACAGGGAGAGCTGTATTTGGATACTGGATTCTGGGGTGGAATGAAACACTTCAGGTACCTTTTTATGACTACAGAGGTTTCTGTATTCCTTGGAAGTCGCAGGTTATTAGTGAATTCTGAGGGTTGGTTTGTTTTTGCTGTTTTTTTTCTTAAAATGGCAACAGGCATATAATTCATCAGAGTTATTTTATCTTCGTTATAGTGCAGCATTTGTATTAGTGCGGCTTCAGTTTTGTATAAAAATTAGTGGATTTACTAGAAACTCCTATGATGTCTGCCTGTACCTGCAGAAAAATCAGATGGAATAATTACAGTGCTTGAGAAAGGGTTTGCAGCAGTGATTGTAAAGTTTCATGTTCCCAGTATTCTTACTATTGGGGTTTCTTCAGTCCTGTCTTTCGGAAAAGCAGGAATAAAACAAGAAGTCTTTCACTGGGACTGCAAAAAACTCTTCTCCCCTGAAGTAAAAAGCCAAATAAGCAGCAACATCCCTCTGAATCTCAGGAGATGTTTCCACTCAGAAATTTGCCATCATTTCAAATGTTTATTCTGGTAGGTTAGAAGTTCAGGCTTTATACTAATGCATCTTTAAACAGAAGAACTGATAACCCTCCATGAAAGCAGGCAGGCGAATGAAGCTCTTACACCAGCATTGCCCATCAGGCTTGCCCCGCTAAGCCACAACAGCCGCCTCAGCGTACAGAACCAGATCCGTGGGTGAAGCAGGGGTTGCTGGTTCTCAGCAGCAGACCCAAACCGATGCAAGTCTGCGGCTGAGTACTTCTGAGTGCATGGAGCATAGCTGTCATCTCCTCCAGCTGGCCTTTTATCACGGTCAGACCTCTGTATTGCATTTTCAAATATATATATATATTTTTTTTTTTACTAATACTGATTCTCAAAATAATTTCTGGGATGAAAACAGAAGAATGAGTAAGTTCCAATCCAGTCGGTTTTTGGAAACACCGATAGGCTCACACCAGATGAGTCATATCCTTCATTCCGACACCTGATGGACACATAACCAGCACCAGCTTGCAACACCCTGGTTGTTCTTTTCCTTAGCAGTTCTTCGGCAACAGTGTTTTCTCTCTTTATGTACCCCAAGAAGGTGAGAAGCTGTTCCTCAGCCATTCCTTGTTTTGGATGCCTGTGTTGCAGAGAGCTTGCTTCCTGCTATGGAAACACTGCTGCTCTTGAAAATCCCTGTTCAGTGAGCTGCGGATGAAAGCACAATATTGCACAGAAAAATTGTATTTGTCTGGGATTGCTTCTGGTTGTTAAGAGGATTCGCAGATCCAGTTTTGTCTGGAAGTAGTGGCCATCCAGAATAGAGGGAAAGCTAGGGATTTGGGAAATCCAGTTTCTTGTGTTCTACTGTTACTGAAATGGTTATGTTTATGTTTTTTAGCAGAAATCAGATTGAATCATGCTGCTTGTGCAAGCTGTCTGAATGGAACGGAGCTGCAGGGAATGGGCAAATTTTTCCTTTAAAGGCAGGGGTAGGGGGGCGGAGGACCACATGTGAAGCTGCAGGCAGTCCAGAGTGCCTGTTAGAGTTGCTGTATGGGCCCTTTCGCCCTTTTCAAGTGATGTTTTAAATAATCAAAGTTAGATTTTCAGAGGGACATGTTCTGAAATGGTTGGAACAGAGCAGTGTCTTCTGCGGGGTTTAGGACAGCGCTCACATTGCTTCCTTTTCCTCTGCTTGTTCCAGCACAACATTTGCTTTTCTTTTGAGCCTCAAATACCTGAGGCATGGAGAAGATGCTTGGTGGACTTTTCTGTGGTATTCAGTGTAGTTTCTTGTATCATAGTATTCTGAGTCCTATGTAGCTGATGGTTGAAAAATCTAGACTTCGAGCTCCAATGTCACAGATACTCCCCTGGAAGTTAGGCAGAAATGCAGTGCATGTGCAGCTGCCTGGCTCACGTTCAGCTGTTTTAACCACTGAAAGGCTTGATTCGTTTGTTGATCTGAGTGCAATGATGTGAGCAATCAGGGAAGGAAAAGGAAGGAAAAAAGCTTATCTTCGTGGCTTGAAACAAGCCACAGGTAAAGGGGAAAATGTTTCTGTGTTAATCTAACCTACTTGATTTGACTCGTGACTAGAAAAATCAGTTCGGACTTTATTCTGGTTCCTAGGCACTAGCAAAAAGCTGTGTGGTATGATCCTACAGATTTTCAAGAAATCATGGGTGTTCGTTTTTTTAAAAAATAATTGATTTAAATGCATCCACTTTTCGCATTCCTAATCTGTGTAACACCATCTCATGTCATTGCTATCCTCATCTGCTTTTGCAGTTCTTTCTGTTTTCTTATTGTGACCGCTTGTTGGATGTCGTAACGTGAGCTAGTTGATACTCTTCGGTTGGGAACCGCTAGAACATTTAGCAAGTTCCCAGAGTGGGGTGGTCCCTGAATGGTCCTAAGCCTTAATCGTAGTAAGAGCCGTGCCTTTAAGCAGCGGGAACCTAGCTGCGTAGAACTGCGTGCTGTGTATCTCTGTTGCTGTTCTGTAAACATTAAGAAATATCTCCTTAAGAAAAGTAACATGAAAAGTTCCCATCTATAAGCAGTTGACAGTGCCATAAGGGGTCCTTTAAGGAATTTTATGAGGTTTTTTTTTTTAATTGCTTTTATGTGAAATGCATTATAGGAGAATAACTTATACTTGTTGTTGCCAATTTGACAATAGCTACTTCCTTTGTAATAAGCTTTTTTTTTTTTTTTCCCTTGAGAAAATGGGATCAGAAAGCTAGAGGTAGAAAGCTTGCTACCCTTGCTGCAAGGCGAAGCTTGGGCTTGCTCTGGTTTTGGGTTTGAAGCAGTACGTTTCACCATCAAGTGGTGAAAAACCACAGTGGCTATGAAAACTTACTTTGTCTTTTTTGTTCACAGTCAAACTGCAGCTTCAAGCAGAAGAAAGAGGAGTGGTGTCAATCAAAGGTGTAAGTGCAAATCGCTTTCTGGCTATGAAGGAGGATGGCAGACTGCTGGCATTGGTAAGCAGCATTTTTTAATGTATCTGTCTGTATCTGTATTTTTAGGTCCTCTTCTCACTCTGTATCGAGTAACCTGTCCTGCAGCAGGACTTCCTCAGCTACTGTGTGTGTGTGATGTGTCAGGGAGAACTTGTCTCTGCAAAGCGTTTGTCAATTAATTGAACTATGAACTAGGAAGAGATGGATACTTCTGCCCTCACCTAGAAGCAGCAGAGCATGCCGCAGAAGTTAACTGGAATGGCGTTGTCTGAGAGAGAAAAATCATAGTGATCGTGTGGGGAAGGAAATGATGGAACAAAGAAAGAATAAAGTCTCTCCCTTTTTTTTTTTTTCTCCAGAGTAATTTTTTCCTCATCCACTTACTTTCACATAAAGTGATGGTAAAGACCCTTTTAAAGTAGAGGGTAAAGCCAATTTTTTTGGCTTTGTTTGACTTTTATGTTTTTGGTAGTGATCTGTATATATGTTGTTTTCTCATTTTCCTTTTTGTGGAGAATCAAGTTTTTTTGATCACATATACCTCCAAACTAGACAATTGGCAGGAAAACATTTTTGCAAATGTGATGATAGAGTTTTTAAAAAAAAAAAATAATAATAATAATTAAAACCAGTCCAGTAAGACTAGTTTTAGTTTAAACTCCATGCTTTTTTATTGCTATCATTTTAATTTTTAACTGTGTTTTAAAGCCAATATGTTTGGTAGAATCTGAAAGATAATAAGGTCTCCTAGGGCTAGATTTTAAATTCTGCTTTAAGAGCTGCAGTTAACATTCATTTTGCTTATAAGACGTAGACACTGTGAATCTCTTGTCCATGTTCATAACTTTGAATACAAACAAACCTTAAATGCTTGTGTCCAGTGAAATACCACTGTGGAGCATCCCGCTGGAATGTTAGTTTTACATTAACCCTGATGCTTTTGTATCTTGAAGATAGCCACATTTGGATCCTGAGAGACCCGGCTGCCGCTAGGAACAGGTGTTAGTGATAAAGTGAATTCCTAACCCCAGCTGAACTGCAGCTAGTGAAAGACCCATGCGGAGGGCTACAGAAATTACTTCTCAGTTCAGTTGCTGCCTAAGTGAAATTAGTCCAAAGGCAAACAAAACATCTTGACAGGTTTATGTGCGCAGGGAGCCCCGGTGTGCTTCCCAGCCGTGCAGTGCACCGTCGCTTGCTCCTGGAAGCAGATTTTGTTTATGCCTGGGAATACAGTTAAATAACCTGTTTCAAGTTACAGTGTTATTTACTTGCATATTGTGTGACAGCTCAGTTGAAGAAAATGTGAGTAGTACTCCACTGTGCTATTCTTGAATTAAGGATAATTGGGAATTTCCTGTGGTACTGGTGTGCTGGCATTCTGCTTCCTGTTCAAATTGCCCTCCTTAGCCTAAGGAGCAGCGAATGGCCAAAATAGACATTTAGCATCATTTGTAAAATTACAAGCAGTCAGGTGTGTTTATATTTGGGATTTCCAGCCTGTTGCATAGTGGTTCTTGGTTGTGTCATTTGTGCAGAATGTGTTTCTGTTGCAGCTATATACAGTGATTATGTCTGCTTAGCTCTTGTAAGGTGATGTGCGTAGGAGGGCTACGTGGGAGGCTTAGAGAGTCTTTCACCCAGAATCACTCTCTCAAAGTCTGGTGAAGTTGTGTCATTTTGTGCTTCTCATTTGAGCTTATAAATTTTTTATTTTATTTTGTTTTTTTGGTGTTTGTTTTTGGAAATGGGTATTACTTGAACCATGTTTGCTGCAGACACTGCTTCCTGCAGCTCTTTGTTTTTGCTCTTCATACGTGAAAACTCTCTGCTCTAAGAAGATTTTGTTCTTCATCCAGCCTGTGTTTCACATCTAACGAATACTTCTGCAGTTTCACGATTGTTCTCTGAAGCACAGGCAATGTTTTCCATGAGGATTTCTGTAATATGCCTTCCAACATTCTGTGGCCAATTGTGCCTCTACTGTTTTCTGCCTATAAACATGTTCATGGAACTGTTAATAATTGCCAGCATTTCTTTTTCAGTTTGAAGAGTGATATTTCAGTGAGAGCCTTGTAAGAGTGTACGCTGGAAATATTTGTGGTGAGGTGATCTCATCACTGCACATGAATTTATATCTGCTGAAATCTTTGGTTATTTCTTTTAAAACATTGAACTTTAATTTCTAAACACCTACTTAGTTCTCTGTTCCAGCAGTTGTTCAAATACTATTCTGTGCTTTTCCATCAGTAATTTTGAGTAGCGTGCTTTTCAATTAAGGGAACATTTGAAAGGCAAATTTGTTCCTGGATTGAAGAATCCTAAACATTAAGAAGCTTTCACAAATTTCTGTGGTGAAATTGCTGGTCATTTCCTTCTCCTCCCCACCCCATTTGGTCACATTCTTAATCACCAATATATCAGCCTAAGCCGACGTTCCTTCCTTGTTCAATTTTGTGTTCATATACATTGACACGTTGCAGATGCATTGCACAATTAACAATATGCCGACCTTTGAGGGTCTGTTGTTTTTTTTTTGTTTTTGTTTTGTTTTGTTTGGGATACTGCGATTAAGAATCTCTTTGGTATTGCACAGTTGCACACTAACTTGAACCTCAGATAAAACAGATAATCCCTTGTCCCAGATGTGTTTAGCACTTTTGTAATTGCAAGCTCTGTTATCAGTACTCGCATGTTGCTTTGTTGTGTGAGCCAGGTTTCCGCTATGTGAAACAAACTTTTTAATACCTAGCAATTGTTTATAATTTTGGGTAGGCTTGCTATTCTTATGTAAACACTTCTTAATGTCTGTCTTGTTTCTTCTTTTTGTTATTACTTTCCAGTGTCAAGGATCAATTTGTGTGGTATCCTTGTTTTATAAATATACTAACATCTTCAAAAATACTTCCAAAAATTATTTTTTGGGCTTGTTCTTCTTCTGGTTGTTTTTTCTTTCTGGTTGGATGGTTTTGTAATTACTGCGTTGAGATGTGTCTTCATGGTTTGTTCCTAGTTTGATTTTGCAAAATGATTTATTGCACGCCAACACATCACTTTCTTACACTGGTGATTTGCGTGGTGGGTCACGTTCTTGTCTTGAGAGCTGGATAGGACTTTTAATTAAGCTGTTTTTGTGCTTTCTGTTCGCTAACAGATTCAGTTGTTGTGGGAGAATGGTAATGTTTGCCAGTTCAGTCAGTGGAGGAACTGGCTGGTTATTAATACAGCTAGTCAAAACCTTTCCTTGGAAAATGCTGCTTTAACTGAAAATGTTCTGCAGAAATGCATCTATTTCATCAAGCTTTTAATGGAAAAATTGTAACATTTCTCTTCTGATATGGCTACTATATCTCACTTTGACTTTCCAGTTTCATTTAATTGTACTAATGAAATATTTTCACTTTATGGAATCTAACATTTCTGATTATTTCGTTTTATGAAGAAATTTCTCAAAATTTACCATGAAAGGAAGAGTCATGATTTTGACTGACTTTTATATTTCACAATGAATAACCTGTCATTTAAGTATACAACCTGTTCATTCCGTCTGTCATGTTTGTGATTTAGCTATACCAGGCAGGTTTTGCCAGAGTGAAGGACTGGAAGAGAAATTTTTCTCTTTTTGATGTTAGGGATTAAATTTGTGGCACAGGAATGTTTGTGAGAACAGCATTCATTTTCTGACCTTTTTGTAGTTTTAAAGGGTAAATCTGATCATCAGCTTTGTAGGGCCGTAATCCATCCGCTCTGGTAGTTAATGGTTGGCCCTCTGGTTTCAGTTTTGAGAATGAACATGCTTGAGGGATTTTAGTTCCTAATTAGAGTCAAAAATGTCAAAACTAGTTAAGTGGCTATAAATACCTGGTATCACGGCAGATGCAGCTTGTGCTGAAAATGAATCAGTGGGTGGCTTTTGGCTGTGCAAAGAAGGGAGGAAGAATCCTGTCTCAGGAAGTTACAGCCTCTTCCAGTGGATTCCTCTGCCGCGGGTGAATCAGGACGACGAGCTCGGTGGTGGTTACGGCTTGGCCGCTGTCGGCAGTGGCACGCAGCGGGCCGCAGTACAAGCGCAGCTATGACCAGCGTTGCTGATGTTAAACACTCCTGCGCTCAGGGTTCGTTTTATTTAGTTGCTCAGACTTCTTTTGGCTGGAGGTCTTGCTTGGCAGTAGACAAAATATTTACTCGCGGAAGGAGAGGCTGTGCAGTCCTTGCTGGGGCTGAGCGGCGCTCGCTGCAGCCGGCCGGTGGGAGCGCAGCTGCGTGCCGCAGCCCCAGTATTTCCCCTTTGCTTACCCCTTTCGTAAAGGGCCGTATAGTTCAGGTATTTCGTGATGAGCTGTGAAATCTTGCACTGCTAGATCACCTTTTTGAATGCAGCCTAGACCAACGTCTATTAAAAATGTAAACACTGATATCCAGCTATTTTCCCGTGGCTGAAGTTAACAAACGCAGCGGCTGGCATCCCGTTCCTGCTGGACGGCACTCCAGCCTCCTGAATGTCACGTTTGGCACGTGCTAAAGGGCACATAGCTTGTGAAGCGTGAACTATCGTTTGTCACCTCAATGTTCGCTTTCATGTCAGAATGTTTACAATGGCAACGTACTACAGGAAAGCACTTGTGTCACGTATGCTTTGTGGAAAAATTGGGACTTGAGTGTCCAGAGCGATCCACGTGGTACCTTTCAAAGTATCTTTATGAAGTTTATATTTTTCTTTTTTGTTTTTCTTTTTTTCTCCCTTTTTGGTTATTTTTATAATGCCCATACATTGTCTGAATATGTGTTTGGGGAGATTAATCTATTTTACTTTTTAAACTTGAGAAATATGAAGAAGGCTAAAGAAAAATGATGCATTTCTTTGAATTCCATTTGTGTTTACTTTGTGGATTTGGTGCACAGGGGAGGAGCGTATGCAAATTTGCCTTTCATCTGCACTTGGAGTCTGCCAGTGCCTGCTTAGGTTCACCTTGGCTTTCCTCCCTAGTGGCAGTTGGAGCTGGGCCTGATGGGGTATTTATAGGGATTCAGCTTCCATTGGTTTTAGGCATCTGATCTAACTTCCCGGCTCCATGGTCACACCTTACGGTGCTTCCATGGGAGGTGTGTGTGGAGAAACCAGGCTGCTCCAGCGTTCAGGGCCAGGGCCCTACCAGGCACCTCGGCAGCGCCCACCCTGCCAGCCTGGCGTGCGTGGGCTCGGCGCTTCCGAAGTGCCCCCGGTTTGGGTAAGAGGCAGAAGCAAGGTGTTCACCAGCTGTGGCTGTTGTCTTCGCCTCAATTTCCAGTTTGGGCAATGGTACCGAACTTGCCTAAACTCTGCTCAAAGTTTTGTTTTGTTTTGTTTTTAAATGCTTCTTTTTTTTACACTGTTTCTGTGTCTTCTTAAGGCTGCTGTAATCCATTTCAGACTTAGGTCGTTGTGGCTTGAGATGACTACTGCATCTGTTTTCACACTGCTAGAGCGAAAGGCATTAAAATATAATTTATCTTGAGAAAGATTATTTAAAATACAAATCATATGAAAATTGTTCATTTGATTTCTGCTACTCGAAATGTAAAAATATTAGTGACCTAAAGAAATGAGAAATTATATATGGATTTTTTCCTTGCATTTTCTTTTTCTTAGAAACCAAAATTCATATCTGAAAACGGTTGGAGGAGCTGTATTTTTTTATTGCCACAACTTATATTCAAAGACACATTTGGAGACAGATCACTTTATTACAGACTGCATTTGAATGGCTTAATTGCTTGTAGCAACAGAAACTTGGCATGTGTAAGGAGTTAACTCTTCCCTTGCACGTTTTCATGCCTCCTCTGTGAAGTCTAGTTCTTCCAAGCTCACTTTTTAGTTCTGGTTGGATACTTAATATATTCGCGAATATTAACAGAAGTTTATAGCAAAAAGCAGCCTACTCCTTTAGGGAATTTCCTTAGGGAATTTCCTGTTTTCTCTCCAAGGTTTTACATGCTTTCCTTTTAGCGGCTAGCTTTTCTCCCCCTCCAGCCTTCCCAAAATCTTTCTCAAGGTAAACAGGTATGACTGACTTGATGGATTGACAGACGGTGTATAAGAAACGAATGTCATCCCTCCCTCCCCCAGTAAGTTACTGTGGTGTTGAACTTCAGCTGTCTTTTTATTTGAGAAAATTTCTCTTGCTTACAGTGTAGGTTCTGCAGGCAAATTTGGCGCTGTTTTCACTATTAGAGCAATATTATCCATTGATAG
The DNA here is from genome assembly GCA_013399475.1 of Chauna torquata. Lineage (NCBI taxonomy): Eukaryota > Metazoa > Chordata > Aves > Anseriformes > Anhimidae > Chauna > Chauna torquata. The sequence continues at coordinate 189,419 of VXAL01018742.1, forward strand.
GGTTTCTGCTGTGGTGAACATGCTATGGGACAACTGCAGTGAAACACTGATGAAGCTTCCCTGTTTTCTCTTGACTATGAACAGCACTAGTCATAGTTGAATTAGCTAGGTTTCAAGTCCCCTGCGCAATAATAACTATCCAAGAAAATTTGTGAGTTCAATTGTGATAGATAATACCTGTCTTAAATGCTCTCACTGATACGAATGGAATCATTTGAAAATTAAGACTCTTTCTCTTCAGTATGGTCGCTCCTAGGGAGCAGTGGTTTCTGCTGTGTGCAGAGATGTGCAGAAGGATGTATATCACACTGTATTTGTTAATAGCAGGCTTACCGTTTGAGGGGTGTTTCTGCAGTTAAGTATCTTCTATCTGATGGTGACCAAACATACAGTGTAAGAGAAGACATATATAGTAATTCCCTGTAACAGCTTTGCAACCTCCAACCTATTTCAGCTTTGGGGCCTTCTCAGCCAGGAATGGTTTCTACATACTTAGTAAACCTCAGTGAATTTCTTTTCCATGAACTTGTTCAAAAGTCACTTGAATCCATGTAAGCTGGGGGAAACCATAACATCCTATGCTAAGAAGCTCCACAGCTCATTTTCTACCCATTGTGAGAAGAACCACCTTCTTTTATTTGCAAATGAGAAGACTTTATTAGTGTAGGTGGAGTAGTTTTGGAAGACTTACTTCCAGAAGTAGAACAATTCCATAGATGTACTTCTAAACACGAATGGAGTATGCTTGATTTCTGTGTGGTATATACCTGTTTGCCAGGTCTGATCTTTTGTTAAAATCATTAAAAAAAAAAAAGTTTATTTACTTTATTGAAGTAAAATCTTGAAGAGATGCAGGCTTGCCACTGTTTGTTTCTGAGTGCTATAAATACAAACGTGCTAAGCATGGAAGTCAGGATGTATCAAGTGCCAACAGACAGAGCTCTTCATTTTACTGACTAAATTTCAGATAGAGGATATAAAGAATTAAGTAGTGGAAAGAAACTACAATCTGCTTTGTCTTTATTAAAGACAGTAAATGAATCATAGTTAAAAACTCTTTTTGTAGGTGTTAAACAATGTTTTAACAATAACTGTATCTCACTTTAAACACTAAACATTTAATATGAATCTCTTAAAACCAAGTGTACTGCTAAGGTATGGTCTTGATAAATTAGTCCCATGAATCAGACCAACTGATTTGTTGTGATGAAATATCAATAATCCTCTTCTTTTTCCCTTTTAGAAATGTGCAACAGAAGAATGTTTCTTTTTTGAGCGTTTGGAATCTAATAACTATAACACTTACCGATCACGGAAGTACTCTGATTGGTATGTGGCACTGAAAAGAACTGGACAGTACAAGCCTGGACCAAAAACCGGACCTGGACAGAAAGCTATCCTTTTTCTTCCAATGTCTGCTAAAAGCTGATTTCCACGGCAGATTCTGAACATATGCCACGCTACACTTTAAGAGGTAGAGTTTCCTACTCCTCTCCAAACTAGCAAAAATAGAAGCAGTTATTTGCTGATACTAGCTACTTCTGCAGAAAGATTAAAACATGAATGTTTCATGCTGTCTTTCTACTGCTCTTTAAACCTATTGTGCCAGTGTGTGTGGAGGTAAAATTACTTGGAAAATATATTTTCAGGATCAATAATGCTTCTATTTTCTGCTAGAGATCTTTATAGAGCTATTTTATTTACCTTATGTTCACTTTACAAGAGTAAAGGGAAACTAATCTGTGCACACGTGCAGGAATATTTACCTTTTAAAATAATTTATATCTCTATAGCTTATTAGATAATAGAGTAAATACTGATTTTTCATCCAAAAAAAAAAGGTCCATGAATAATTTTAATATGGTCTAAATAACTCTGCAATAAAAATTCTAAATTATTAATATAATGAAATGTGAAATGTGTTGCTATCATGTAATGTTTCTGTAGGACTCGGGCAGCTCCCTGTGGTATAGTTTGTAGAACAGGCCTGTGTAAACAGCTGGAAACTCTCTCATGGTTATATCAATCTTATCAAATCCTTCCCGGTATCCGTAAAGTAACAGCTTAGCTATGTTGCTGGTGATGGGAGTAGCGTGTTTTGTCCTGGCAAGCTCATCGAGGTCCATCCATTCACACTTCAGGCATTCCTGCTGGCAGAAGTTGATGTTGAAGGAGGAGGGCTCCAGGCGACAGATGATGTACATGTCTGACTTCCCAAAGGCTCCGGGGTGCTTGTGCTGCTGTCTTATGCTTAGGATGGACTTGAACTCTGACTTGATGCCAGTCTCTTCAAAAACTTCTCGAACTGCTGTGTCTCCTAGGTGAAGAGAGCAATTCTTACAATACATACAAGAATAGCTTAGCACTCTTTAAACCTTTTGATCGCAGAAATTTCTAACTCAAAGCATCCTCTGTTTTGCTTAATAAGCTTTTCAAAATGTAAAGCCTGTTTTCTTCAACACAAGAATAAGCTAATTTTTTGGTCCCTGAACAAAACTAATTGCTACATGCCTTTCTTGTGTACATCCTACAAAATGATGAAAGAAACTTCCCCTAATATCGTACAGGGTGTGGTTTTGAAACTGACATTCTGGTGGTCGCTGGCTCCACTGATCTCTTAATCCAAGACAGTGTTGCACCATCTTTTCAGTCCTTTCACCCCTGTCTCTCTCCTTACTTCTACCCAGTTGCAGGTTCAGACCCTTTGCAGCTAAACACTCGTATGTGTCCATCACTTGATCAGACCACTTAGTTTCATTCCACTTTGCCACAAGGTGTAACAACATGGGGAGAAGTATTGTTTGAAGAAAGCGAAAGTTGGCACTAGGTCCTTTTCAAAACATATTGTCTAGCGACATTTCAAATACGCTGTAACAGCAGTAAGGCATGTAGCCTGTTCTTGCAGAAAACACGGTGTGTGTGTGCATTGTGTACACCAACCAAAGTGATAAAAACATTAACGTTTCTCATTACAAAAATAGGCATAACTTCAAAGCTTTTGAGGGTCTGTGTACTGCAATTAAAGCCAAAAATTACCTATCTATCCAGTACTCTTCAAAAGAGAAGTTTTGCTCTTGAATAATAACTTAAGTTGGAGAGCGCAAGTGAGATTTTTGATATTCCACTTATTTCCCCCAAATTCTGCAGTTTCATTGTAGTTGTCAAATCCTACTTCCCTGGTGTAGTCACTGGTAGGTAAAGTACTAGATTTTTTTTTTGAATCTAGGTAAACTCACAGTTGTGTCTTGTTTGAGTGGTAAATTCATATATAGCTGTTTTGCAGTGTTATCTGTATCAGTTAGTTCATTTTTGGTAAGAAACGTGTGTGTTGGCTGGCTTCAGAAAGCAAAACGCATTTTACTAGAACATGCGACAGTTCTCCTTCCTATGCAAACCACCATCTTGACTGGTGAAGAAAACAGCCCTTTTAGGTGCAATTTCAAATACTGAAAATGATTTCAGCACATACAGTGGCTAGCAACATATAAACAAACTGATTTGTCCAGCAGAGGCCAAACAACTGATCCTGCACGTACTTCTGCCCCAACTCACCTTCTGTCTTGCAGTGGAACAATCTGTATGAATTTAACATCAAGTACATAGAGGTCTTTGTAGGACTGGAGACCCACTAATACATGGTGCCTGCAGAACATTTATGTTTGTCACTTCTACTACAGTGTTAATTAAAAGGCTACTGCATATGGGGAAATGTACTAATTTACCATAACTGACACTTGGGGAGACTCCATTTTATGTTGCCCAGAGAGGCCTGTGAAGTCCTCTGGTTTAAAATAGTGGTCGCAAAGGAAACTGCGTGTGGCAAGTGGTTTTGTTATTAGGCAAAGGGCTGTATCACACAAAAATGGTCAAAGAAGGTAAACAACTGAGATTACAAGGAATGCAGGCTATAGTAAGAAAAATTAAATAGTTAGGGATTTCATTTAAGTTTTGAGCTTTGCTTTTACATAAAGTGCCTTTCTGTTTCCTTTTATTTAAATGTTTATATACTTAAATATGTAATGACAGTTAAACTAGAAGAAACACTAGGGCTTGAGTTTCAGAAATAAGCAAATACAAAAATCTGTGCACTTTGCTTAATCTGCATTATGAAGCTATTCGAATTACTTGTGCAAATCAGTTTGTGCTCATTAAACTAGGCAGTCATATATATTTTGCTGCTTCATGTAATCACAGGATTTTCAAGCATTGTAACTGTAATTTGAAATTTAGACCCTTGAGTGACTGCGAATTTGTAAGATTTGACATGTGATGGAAAAAGTAAAATTAAGCTCTATTATATTTTATGCTTCACTAACTTATCTCTCTGTAATTTTAAAATGTGATGCAGAGAATCGTAACATTTATTATGATATTGGTAAGTAGTGGCAGGAGGGGAGCTGTGGAGATTTGTTTCTCCTAGGTCTTTCTTAATATCTACATCCAGGCTCCATCCGTAATCTCACCTGTTCCTTGAGGGATGGCCACTGGTATACTCAGTAACAGTATTCCCCTGGTGAAGCTGTTGCCCATGGTAGTTTTTCTCTTCCCTCAGTAAAAAAGTTCCTTCGGTATCTCCTGGCCTATATCCTCTCTCTCTCTAAAAGTAAAAGGGAGCCTGGCTAGGCAACAAACACGGTGTTTGGGATTCTTTTGAAAACATGAAGCCATTCCACTACTTTGTATGTATTTGCTTTGTCAAGCAAATAATTTTGATTTCTATCACTGTGTTTGACAAAAAGATGTAGTTGAAGTGTGACTCAGGAGTTACAAAAACTACAACTCAGCCATATCACATCAGCTAGAAACTTTCTCCATGTACTGAAGTAGTGAACTGGAATACAAGCTCTCTACACATTGTTATAGGATTACCGCTAGGGTAGTATGGAGAGATTTCTAAGGTGTGAAACAGATTCAGGAAATCTGGTCTCAATAACCAGTTTGTAGAGCTTTTGCATTGCTCCGGGCAATGTTTTCGAGTCATGCTTTACTTACTGGAAGAATACATTCACATCTGAATACTGATGTGAGGCTAAATTAATGTGCACAAATGTAACTTTTGAAACCAAGACCTCCCTAATAACTGCAGTATAATTTGAGAATTAACCAGTCTATGGATCTTAATTTTAAGGGGTGGGATACAAGGAGAAAAGCACAATCTCCTGTCTCTTCATATGCACCTTTGTTCATTCACTTTTGAACATAACTGCAGCAACTGTATTCAGCACCACCTATGCTACGCTAGGTAGAAACGACGGCTTTCCTCAAATCAGCGTTGTTTTTTAATACAGAAGTGCCTTATGTCTCTGTTTGAAGTATGTGTCCCCAGGAGTCAGGAACTGCATTTGCGCTGGTCCTGTGCCAAAGAGCTCTTAGTCTAAACAAATCAAATGGACAAGGGTAGAAGGAAGCAAGTGTATTTATTGCTGTTTTGCACATAAAAATTGAAAGTTGGAAATTTTTGCTCAGTATATCAATGAGCTCACTGCCCTGGATTGCAGTGTGAGCTGAGAGCTTGCTATTTCAGTTTTATTTTTGGTTATATACTGATTATCTTAATCCTCTGTGCTTCTGGCTCTTACTACAGCATATCTAACAAGCCTACAAAACAAAAGTTGGCTTCAAGCACTCCTTTAAGAGAACTTGTGGAAAAATGTAAATGTTATAAAGCTCTCTGCCCTGAACATGATGTTACCCCATTAACTTTAAGGTCATAGGATGATGTCACTTCATCTATTAGCCATAATTTCAAAGAAGTGAGTAGTCATAGGAATGAGGTGGGTCACCGTGTATTTCAGTGTTGTTAACATCTTTATAATTCTGTTGACGTCTGATCTGTTATCCTAGGACTTACCAATGTCTTCGCCTGGATTAGACAGACCTCCTGGAAATTTCCATGCATTTATAGTCTGTATTGGAGGCAAAAATGTTAATGTAGTATGCAGCCTATCTTATACTCTGTAACATGAAGGAGACAATTAACACGTGACTTTTTTGGTGAAGTCGCAGTATTGTAATTACTCTTACAAATGTCAGTAAGGCTTTAAGTAGGAACTACGTTGTTCTTGCTAATGTGATGATCAGAGACATCTATAGTCTGTATGAAATATTGGAACAAAACATCTACTGATTGAAAACAAACTGTCTAACAATCATTAGACAATGTTGCTGCTAGATAACTAGATAGAGTAGTTGAATATTTTTATAAAGCTGCTATATACTATATAATCTTGTATTTAATCACTAATGTATCCCACTTCCACGTTTTTGGCTTTTTAAAAAAAAATGTGTATATATTTAATCTTACAAACAGGTATTATGATTGTAGTACTGTTCTATACTGCACTGGCTTTAAGATGACTTTGTGTGTCTTTAATAACCATTTTGTATAACTTGTCATTTGTTTTTAAGGAATACAAAACCTGAGGCCTTGTGTGTGATTTATATATAGAAGCATTTATTGAATTGCAATAAATTTCAGTAATTAAAACAGAACGTGAACTGCAGACTTGGTGCTGTAATCGATACTGGTTAAGAAGTCCCAGTTCCTACACCTCTTGCAAATGCACACAGATTTGTAGTTTTTACCTTTACATCTACATACTACTTTTTATTCATTTCCCTATTAAACGTGTATGTAGGAAGAAGTTAACCTTCAACTAGAAACTAATACAGAAAAAATGTACACTAGCGAAAAAGAAAGGAGGAGGGGG
>VXAL01018742.1:196142-206758 GCA_013399475.1 Chauna torquata
GGAGGAGGGGGAAGTAGCTTTTCTTGTACATGCAGCATAGAGAGGGAAGTTGTGAGCTTTCCAGTGATTTGAAACCCCACTGATTACACTGGAAGACGTGTTTTTTTTTTTTTTTTCTGGGCACTCTTAAGGGCTTGGATAGGAATTTAGAGTAATAGATTAAAAATAGTACAGATGGAAAATACATATATTTGTTGGCTTTCAGATTTGCTTTCAGTTCCTGGAAATCTTGCTGTGTGTGCAGTGGAATTGCCCTTTCATGATAAAACCCAAACAGCTCTTAAAATTCCACTAGCTCACATTATAAAGCTGCATATAAACTTAAAATTTCTGAAGCTTTGAGAACATAATTTGTATTGAGCATCACCATTTCAGGGAAATTGTTCATTTGGGAGGGCAGGGGGGGGAAGGAGGAGTGAGAGGAGTGGGGGAACTGACCTTGGGAAACAACTGTCTGAGCCAATTTGCTTGCACTGAGATACTTGCTCACTGCACAAGAAATGTATGGGTATTCATACAACTCAGTTTTTACACTTAATTCTATCCGCTCAATAAAAAAGAGCTGTAAGAAGGGGAGTCGGAAACAATCACTTTTCTTCTTTAATCTTGGTCACCCGCTGTGCTAAGTATCAGCTTTGTTCTAGAAAGCTAAGCTGAAATAGTTGACCTGGAACACACCCATCCCACCTTTCAGACTGAACTGGAGGGAAGAGTGGTGCCATGCTTGGTCCTGTCACATTTTTGGGGCCAGAGGCTAAGGAAGCAATTCTGGTGAGTATGGAATTGGACCTAGAACCTGAGTAGAACATCTGATGTCTCACTTGTAAAACTGGATAGAGATATTTGCACTTAAAAGGGCAGTGGGTGAGCTTTAACAAAAACTGTGTTGGGAAGTTAAATGTGAAAGTCCATGTTACCTCATGGGCTTAGGAAACTAGTGTTTCCTTCTAAATCTGCAGAATGTGCAATTTCCATTTTCATTCTTTGAGACCTCTTTAAGGTATTTACTGAAAGGTAAGCGTACAGTTTTTCACTTTTACGCACACAGAAATTATAAGGAAAACCAAATGCAGGTTTTCTAAAGTTCATTCTGTGCTGTTCTGTTCCTAGAGACTCTCCAGAACTAGAACCATTTTTGGAGCCTATACCTTGCATGCCGCATTTATGCTTTAATTGGTAATCACAGAATCACAAGGTTGGAAAGGACCTTAATTACTGAATGAAAGCCTGAAGGGCCTGCTATAGAGAAGTCCTTGAAATTTTACTTTACAGTAAGTAAAAATGCAAAATCAGTAGTTTATAGGGAACAAGAAAAAGGTGCTTCTCTTCTTCTGAACTCTTGTGTTACAAATTCAATGATTGAACCTGCCTACGAAAGCACCTTTTCATTGAAGTTCATTAACTGTGCTGTAGTTACAAATGAAGTGAAGTGATGGTTAATTTATTTTCTGAAAAAAAATCTCTTAGTAGTTATTTCAGGAAAGGCAGAAAAAATACAGTGAGTGAGATTCTGGCTTAAATGTAACTATATGGAATGAAAATGATGCAACTCAGTATACTTCAGTTAGCATGTATAAATTTTGATCGTTTCCATGTTCTAATTGCATTTAACCTCATCGTACCAGAGACACTTAACTTCATTTGTGAAAGTTCCTTCATTTACTCAAAGCATAGTGTAAACTAAGTATATTTTAAATAGACTAGCACAGGCAACTGCAAATGAGCTAGTGAGCTTTCTGCACTTGCTGTGTTAAAACCTAGATTAGCTTGATAGAGGCTGGAAGACAGCAGTGATGGATGCCTGGTTACCTCAAGCCACATCACACAACCCACCACCACCACACTAACACTCCCTGGTTTGGCATCCTCTGTAGCGAGGTCAAGCGCTTTGGTTTGCGAGAAATTAATGATCTTTACACCTGCTTTACAAAGGTAGTTTCCAGGTCATGGCCGACCATGTTACTGCTTATTTAAAGCCACAGATATGCCTGGAATTTTAGAAACCAAACCAAACCAGAATCTCCCAAAATCTGCTTCAAGCCATGGGGGTTTTCCAGAGGTCTGCATGGATGCAAACATAAGATCAGGGACTTTTGGGTCAGTTACAGGAGAAAACAGAAAACTTGAAGAAGAAAGGATATTGGGTGATTAAGCCAAGAAACATACTGTGTTCCTTGGGCTCTGTTCTAACATATGTGGTGTGGAAGAGAGCAGAGTGGAGCTATCTTTGTTGGCAAAGTAAGCTCGGACCCATAAGGTAGTGAGTGATCTGACGCATCTTTGTGGTATTCAGGGGAATTGCAAACCAAACACTCATCATCATCAATGAAATTATTTTGAGGAACTACGTATACTTTTGTATAGGTATGCTAGTGCTTAGAATACTTAAACTGCTTGTTTTTTTCCCTCTAGGACAATGCGAATAATACATGTTGCAAAATGTTCTTCCACATTTTCTTGCTCTTCAGGCATTACTGCTCAAAAACAACTCTTCCAGAAAATAGGTTTTAGCATGCTCAAATTCTGCATAGGCTTTTGTGTCTTTTTCAACAGAATTCCGTAACGTGCAATTTACTTTTTAACCAGAATGACAGCATTTTGGATCACAACTTTTTCACTGAACACTTTCTTTTTTTTCCTCTGAAATATCTCTCTTCTCCTTCCTTTATATTTACTGTGGTTGTCTAGTAGCTTGGAAGGGAGTAAACTTCATATGAGGGAACTGTTTTATTCTTGCATCTGCTTCCAAATGTAAACTTGTTTGTGTTGAAGCTGTGCTTGCATAGCCCAGTTAACTGTCTGAAATCCACTTGAAAATTTGAATGAAGGTATTTTTGAGAAACAAATTATTATTTAAAAATCTGTACATAGAGGAAGGGATCTGTTCTGAACATGAAACCATACACTGGAGTAATTTTTATAGTATGTTTGCTTTTTAAAAAAACAAAAGATCATTCAAACATCTCTTCTAAGATGCTGGAATGGTCTTTGTTCATTTTAATCCCATTTTAAAACAGTATAAATTATAAGCAGGTTACACACTTTCTGCTTACTAGTACTGTTTATTGATATTACTGTTTAAAATACTTCAATATTTAGTTTCTTTTTTAAACTCTGGTCTAGGCAACACTTCTAAATCAACAGAGCATCTCTTGCCTTTAAATCCTGATGTTCTCTCAGGGCAATAGCCCACAGCAATACCCGGCTGTGAGCGGAGCTCCTGCCTCCCACCCCAGCCCTGCTGGTGTCCAGAGACCCGGCAGAGCAGTGCCTGAGCTGGGGCGGGCGCATCCAGGGGGTGTGCTCACAACTGGGCTTTGTGGGCACCGCTGACGCAGGGCTCCACAACAAAGGGGAGATGCTCTCACAACATCACTGGGGGAAAGGGCACTGCCAGGAAACGGTTATTTCTGCTTTTTTAACTGGTGTCTATGCAATATAAAATGCGTAAGCGGTGAAGCAAACGAGCTTGTAAGAGGCTTTCTTTTATTTATTTATTTATTTATTTTGACTAGTGGTCAAGTTTCAATAGGATGGAACTCAAAATCCGTGAACAGACACGAAGCCTGTAACCAACTTTTGCATTTCTCCGGGACCAGGTTTGAAAAGCTACTCTTGCAGCGCGTCATCTGCTATAAATCTTCCTGGAGGGTTTAACCTTAAAAGCTTTTTAGGCCTCTAAGGGCAGTTTACGTTTAAGGACTGGTTCACAGCCTGAGGAGTTTGTTAGGGTATTATCCAGACATATTGCATGACATGTACTGATTTGGAAGGAAGTTAAATTACGGCTGTTGTAACTGGTGGTCTGCTATTTCAAACGATAACTGTTCGGTAAGTCCAGTTAAAAGGATATGCAAGTGTTGCCTATGTATGCCTTTAAAAATGCCTTTTTCTGGTTTTACAGAAACTGGTATCAGTTCTCCAAGTATCTCATATACCATGTATATACAAGTACAATATTTTATAGAGATAGGGCATGTGTGTTCTACACGTAAAAAAGACAAGCAATGGAGCAGTAGAAGAGATTTTGATGTTAGTAAGCTGTTTGCACAGGCCAAAATACCTCTGGTGGATAATCAGTTTCTTTCACTTCATTAAAACATTAAAAAATCTTGCACAAAAATATCAGTATTTTACACCTAGTTAGAATTTGCCAATATGTAATTTAGGATTTATAGATCAGACTTTTGTTTGTTTCTTTGGGCAGCTAAATGGAGCCATTGAGAGTAACTACTATATTAGTTAAGCCTGTCCTTTTTCTGTCCTGCTTTTTTATCTAATATGCTATTAATTGTCATTAAAAATCCTGAAGTGAGATAAGCAAAAATGCAGTACAAATGAGCGTGTATACATACGCATGTTTTCAGGTTTGTGGACCATTGCTGATATCATGACCTAACTGAACGTGATGAAAGGAGAAACTGTTTAAATCATCACGGTGTTTACCACTCTTTACCATCTCTTTAATTTAATATAGTGCCCTCCTATAACCATTCATTCAGCTGATTTAATTACCAATTATAGTTAACAACAAAGCCATTGATTTTCAAAGTCTATCTTTTTTTTTTTTTTCTTCAAATGCAATACAGCAATCTCTAAGTTTTAACTATCACAAATTCGGACTGGAATGAAAATAAAAAGACCTTTGTTTTATACTACAGAGCAGGTTCATCTAAATGAACTTCTCTATTTTGTAATCCTATAGCAAACTTACCTTATTTCTGTCTTGTACAACCAATACCTTTCCAGTGCTTTCATCTAAGACAGCACCTATTAGAGAGAAAATATTGAAAATGATTAAAGTGTTGGACAACTATGTTCAATCTTAAAATCCATAATTTAACATGTTTAGATAAAGCATGACAAACCCCTAATGATACTCGGTTTAAAGTTAGCAAGATTTGTCTGGATGATTCACAGAGGGTGGTTTGTCAGTGGAAAACTGATACACAATAAAATATGAAAGAAGGTTAAATATCCTGTATAAAAATTCAAAGTTAGCAGTACCAAGATAAATACTTCTCACATTTAAGTTCCAGATCAGACAAGACATGAAAAGTATAAATCGCATATGTTAATATTATCAGAACTAAAGAATGCTAGAATCAGAATGTCTCCAAATAATCTAGCAAAGCTTCTTTCTTTAGCAGGAATGTGCATGTAACCTTGCTCAAATAAGAGAAATTTTTCCAGTGATTTTGGCCAAATAGCCATGATGGGTAAGAACTTTTCTCCATTGAAATTCATGACAAAACTCCTGCCTACTGCAATGAAAATCTGAGTGTTTTCTGGTTAATAACACACAAGTTTTAGTACTCAGTGGGCTGTCTGTACTGATAATGAAAACGTTCAGTTGACTATCTATGAATTCATAGTGTACTACCCACCTAACAACTGATGACAGAAAGAGTAAACTTGTTAATCAAAAACTATTGCTCCCAAGTAGAAAAACGACATTTTCACTTGATTTTAAAAAAACATATATATCAGGATGTATGACTGAGAAATTCAGCTTTTCATTACGTCCTCATGCTCAGCCCAGGAATTTCTCCCACAGAACATGAGTCTTCCTGCTTTTTAAAACCCAAGTGCTTACATGTCTAATCATCTTGTCACTCTCATTAGTCATACTTTAAAAATGTCTCCCCTTTAAAACAGGCACTTTGTCGGATTTTAAAGTTGTGCACTGTGGTGAGCAGAATGAGTAGTGCTGCAGCTTACCAGCCACTTTTCCACATCAGTCATGCATGGGTTTCAAATTAGTAGGTAAGGATAAAAAAATGCTTGTATCATTTTATAGCAAGAGGAAGAGCATATGGATAGATCTGTGATGATATACATGTTTAGAATGCTACAGAGAAGTATTTCCACAGAAAGGAGTTATTAAGAAATGAGTGTCCAGCTCAAAACATCCTTTGTTTTTTAATAATACATGGCAGACTTATGCGTAGGAGGAATATTTAAAATATGAAATACCAGTCTTCCTTCAAGATATGTCAAAGGACGTGCTTCAAGAAGGTAGTCACATATCTGCCTCCCTATTTATGACTTTATGACTTCATTCCTCCTGTAAATATTTAGCAATGCCCAGGGTCAAGTACTGTACTGATTAAAAGAGGGAAAAAGGGAAAGCAGGAGCAACGTTGATGCGTGTTGTGATTACAGGGATTGTTTTCTAGAAAAGACGTTTTTCAGCCTAATGGTTTGCTGAGACCAAGGAATACTGCTGAAGACAGGAAACTGCAGTTTCAATCAGATAGAAGGAACATTTTTTCTCCTTTGTTCCCCAGAAATTGATGCCTATGAATGTAACTTTTGGCTGTGAAATTCTCTGAGTTATCCAGAAACTCTGACAGATGATGCTTAAATCCAAAGCAAGAAGAAAAACACTAGTGGGATTTGCTCTCCGATTTCATTTTCCCAAGTATAGCTCAGGAGTCCCCTTGCTGAAGCTGGCTGGGCCACACCTGTTTCCTATCAGCGAGACCACATTTTGGCTGTAGCCTCTGATCTGTCATTTTAAAAACTTGCACTCTTGCTACGAATGTGGTACCTAGAGCTTTAAATCATCCAGCCCCAGGATAACTCTCTGGAAAGGTTTACACTTGTAGCCTAACCAAGTAATCAGTATTACAACTTTGTTTTGACTGTTTGCTTTTTGGAAGTAGATAATAATCTTATTTTTTAAAAAATCCCTTGGACAACTCCAGACAATGAGTAATGGCAAGGAAAAATATCTTCCCTCTACCTGTTTTATTTATGACTGATGTAAACCTGCATGAAAAGATGTTTGTAACTGAAGAGCACTTGTCAGGCAAGTGCTCACGTGACAGCTTGCATTATAAACATCACCAGACAGGAATAGTAGAACAACTTCGGGCCTTCTTTTAAATCACTTGTGATTCCTTGGACAGCCATAACCTACCTAAGGCCATCTTCCTGGCAATTTGACATTTGTGCCGCTGCTCGTTTTACCCATTTCCTTAAGTAACAGGACTGGCCAAGGCTGATCGATGAGCATGCGCGCGTGTGTGGAGACCGTTCTCTCACTTCAACTCCAAGGACTTTCAACAGCTAGGTTAAGGTAGGTAACAATGAAAATAACAGCCATGTTGTAAGGCTTCCACTGCACAGGACAGAGAAGAGAATGACTTTTAACTCTTCTTCCTTTCCTTTTCTCCCTCAACTTTTCTTCCTATGCCATTGTTATGGGACATATTTACAAATATGTCACTTTCTGGATGGCAAAGAATTTTGGAAGTGCTTTTCAAAAAATCTTAATCGTTTAATCCTTCAGAAGTTTTTCTGTACCTTTACATATTTGGAAAATCCTGCTGCCTACAAACGGATGCAGTAACTTAGTTGGAAGATACATCACATATTCCACTATTTCTAAACAATAATGGCCAAGCCCTATGAGTAACATTTGCTGCTCTCTCTTCTTGGCATCTCTGATCTAGTCTGGCAAACTATGACCTGACCGCGCTTATTCACACCTTTGTCATCCCTTGGCTGGATGATGGTAAGGCAGCAGCCCTGGATGCGCGGTGTTCGCTGTGTGGGAAACTCCAGACAGTACAAAAACAGCTGCTGGTCTACTTGGCAATGCAGGCTAGCTACCTGTTGTCTGCTCCCTGCGCTGGCTTCCTGCAGACCTCTCTGCAAACCACCCTCAAGGTCTCAGCTTTTTATTTTCAGCATGCTCACGGGACTAAAGTCCTTAACTTTACTGACTGTACTTAACTGACTGGCCACAGCTTTGAGATGAAGACTCTCATTAGCAAACTTGCTTCTCTTTATTGCTGAAACTTTCCAAAACACGGAGTTTTTTGCGCAAGAAATAAAAATGCCTAGGGCTTGGCACATGCACGCTTAAAATGTAAAGCGTGAACATATTTAAATAATTCAATATTTCAATAAAATTAGTTAAAAAGAGAATGAAACACTTCTGCTACCCAGGCCCTGTCTCCTGAGGTAGAAAGATGATGGAATAAATACATGCCAGATAGTATCCACACTGCTTGGTGTACTCCTGCAATGTGTTCCGTATCCACTGATGGTGAACGAAAACAGAAAAAAAATATCGCAGTCATTATTTTACACACAGAAATCTGTTTGTTTGTGTGACCAAATGCCTTCCTGAAGTCTTTACCTCTGCTAAAAAAATTCCGATGAATAAAAATGTACGGATTTGAAAAGTGGTAGCAGAGACAACATACATTATCTGTTGTATAATATTTAAATTCTGCAAAAAAATTTTGAAATACGTATACCCCCATTTATTAGACTGTTTATTTTCTCAAAGATTTTTTTCCTATTTGCACAGAGTATAATCAAAGTGTTTATCTCAAAAGTACAACAGCAAATGATGTTTTGAAAGTGCATTTTTTGGAAGGAGTTTTCAGAGTTATGATTTTTCTTACAGCGAGCCCTTCCTGATAACCATCAGGCCACAACACTTCTATTACATGATTTTCTTTTAAATAGCACTTTCAGCTATTCACAACCTACTTCAGAAAAAAACCCTTTCAGTTAGTCATGTTTTCTCAAATATGCAAGAAATATAAGGACTAATACGGTGCTTTTTCTAGGGAAATGCATTATCTTACTCGAGTTTAATGCCACATATTTTCATGGTGAGATTTTCATACCTCAGGAAAACATGCTCTAACATGTCCATTGAAAAAAACCAAGCCTTCCCTCATCTTCTATGCTGCCCTCTGGCGGTCCTGTAACTGAACACTCACTAACGGTACTGTTTTGTAATCAAAAGCACTGGTTTTCGAAAGCTTACTGCCACCTGACCTGCTGCTACAAAGAATAACCCAGGTCTTACGAGTCCTTTATGGACTGATTTTTTGAAGAGCTCCTTACGGTTCTTAAAATCACTCAGTGAAGGCCTAACGTCCCACACACACAGTCCGTGCAGCCAAGGCCAAGCAAGTCAAGCTTGTAAGGGCAGAGATTTGCTGTCCTTCTGCCACACCTGCTGAATGCTATGTAGCCTGTACCAGAACGGCAGGGCCCAAACCAACCTCCAGATTACAGGAAATTGCTGAGTGATGGGCCTGGTAGTTGCATATCTGTGGAAGACTGCTGAGAAAGAAGGCAAAAACATGCAAATTTGGTGAGGCTGAGTTCAAGCTGACCGTATTTTTGGCTCATCATTAGTTCCTTGTACTGTGCTGTATAAAAAATGGGAAACTGTCTTGTTCTTTGGGAGCTTCCTTGGTCGTCCTTGGAGGTCTAAATGGGTGAAAGTACGGTGTCCAGAAGTTTGTGAAATACACTTGTTACACAGATATAGTTCAGAGCAGCTTTTGGACTGTTGCAATTTTTGCTAATTGAGCTAGCTCCTGAACAACTCCTGTTGGTTCACGTTTGCCCCGTTCACAGGCCTTAAACAAGCATAGCTTAGGCAGATCCATGTATTAAGCACCCAGTTACGAACAGGGAACATTTGAACAAAGAAGTGAACTTTTTTCTAAGAAGTTTGTAGCTACATTTTTAACGTTTAAAATTAAACAGCTGGAACCATGAAATTCTACCTCTGTCACCTACAAGGTGAAAGCTGTGATGTGTCTCTCAAAATGATGAACGAAACCCAGTACTTGCAAGTCAAAGCTTTAGGACCACGTTTTCTTCTCCCTGAGCTGTCTACAATTTTCTCAAACTGGAACAGTTTCGGAAACTGGAATAGTCTGAGAAACCTCTCTCTTTATTGGCCTATTTCTACAATTTTCTCAAACTGGAACAGTTTGGGAAACTGGAATAGTCTGAGAAACCACTCTCTTTATTGGCCTATTTCTACAATTTTCTCAAACTGGAACAGTTTGGGAAACTGGAATAGTTTGAGATACCTCTCTTTTTATTGGCCTGTTTTTAGCAAAGCACACAGTTGCACAGGCACATTCATGACGGAAATGCTTCACTTGGTGAAGTGATCCCAACAGCAGGCAGCCAATTTCCACGTGCTTGCCGGTCCCCAGTGCTCACAGGGCGCTCTGTGCGACTCACCTGCGACTCCCAGCTGGTGAGTGGCGTACCCGGGCAGCCTGCTGGGCCCCTCTCCCAGCCACCGCGTCAAGGTGGCCGAGCCCGACTCTGCATGGTGGAAAGCAAAGCCTTGCAACGCGGCCGCCGACGCCAGCCCGCTCTGGAGGATGGGAATGTGCAGCCAGACAGCGACCCGGCCTTCCTCCTGCCACTGGGTAACTGAAGCTGAAAGAGAGAGACAGGGGGCCCCCGAGTCAGGCTGCGGCCCACCATGCGCGGGCGAGCTCGAGGTTTGGGGGGCCGTGCCAGGGCGACCACCCCGCTCTCACTCCTGGTTTTGAGCCCCGTCACGCACGAAATGGACTCGTGTGTGGATGTCTGTGTTTGGACCCAACGCTCGCGGGCGTGAGAAACGAGTCGGTATCGACAGCAGGCGAGGGAGCGCCGCCTGCTCGACGCTTTACGTGGCCTCCTGGGGCTTTTACACGCGGAAAGCTGCCTGCTGGCCCCCGGCCGTGCAGCTTCCCTCGGGCCCAGCCAAACGGAGCCGCGGCCGGGCCCGCAGCACGACACCGGCCTCCCCGAGGCGGGCGACACCCGCCTCGGCCCCGCTACCCCCC